>JACXSJ010003300.1:0-26323 GCA_014851325.1 Pentalonia nigronervosa
AAATACTGTTTCTACTGTATAATTTATACCGTCTCTTCGGTAAATACCGTACATTCGATAAGACGATAAATACCGTTTCTTTACTCGCCGTACCGAAAAATACCGGTATACCGGAATATTCAAATACCGGTATTTGTAAATACCGGTAGTTCCAAATACCGGTGACTCACCGGTATACCGTAAATACCGCCAGCTCTAGGATTACCTCAGTAATATAGTTTATTTAATTAATCATTATTTATTTTAGTTGTAAATCGAACCATACAGACGTAAATAAATCCATCGAATTTTCTGATATGTCAGAAGAGGAAAGTAAACCCCAGTATGTTACAGATTCAGGTATGCATACAAATTAATTTAAAACATTGTAGTACAAAATTTGAGTTGATTATAATTTTTTTCCCTGTACTTAGAGATTAATTTAAAACATTGTAGTACAAAATTTGAATGGATTATGATTTATTTCCCTGTACTTAGTGATTACCTTATTAATCCTGAGAGAAGGTGTATATTCTATCTCAGAAAGAAAGACAATATACAATAATATAATAATTCTTTTTTCAGCAACACACACATCCCTAAATTGTAAAGATGTAAAGGAATTGTGGCTACTGCATCGATCAAAATGGGAACATTGTGGGGAATCCAATTGATGTGCAAAAACAATCAAACCAATAAGGCCTGCCGTTAAATAAAGAAAATAAATATAAATATAATAAATATATGAATATTATTAATATTTATTTTTCATAAAAAATAAATATAACATATAATTAAGTAATTCAGTTAAAAAATAAAACTTAATAATTATGTAAAGTGTACATGGGATAAAATGAAGGTTTATTTTTTGTTTTAGATGTTGTAGGTGTGTTTATGACAGATGTAAATTCATGGTTGTTGATGTGTATTAAACTGTTTTTTTTATATAGTTGTCAATTTGGGAAATATTTAGTTTGTAATTGTGAAGTTGAAGACGGAAATCATTTGTGAAGGAATTTAAGTTGGTTTGAAGATAATCTTGAAGAATTGTGGATAAATGTTGAGATAGAAGAAAAGTCTGTTTTTTTTTTAAATGGAAATGTCGAAATTGATTTTATGGAAATTATAGTTTCGGTAATAATTATTAAATCCAGGAATAGGTATATCAATAAGAGTTTTGAATAGCTTAGATTTTTTGACATTATGAATAGAGGAAAATATATTTAGATTTATATAATAATGTTTGGGGGAATGAAGAGAGGTCCGGAAACAATTAATATTTTTTTTTTTTTTTATTAAAAGCTGTAAATATTATATATTAAAATTTATTTTTATTATTTTAGAAAAAATGGTGACATGTTTTATCAAACATTTTATCTGCAAATTTTTAAAATTATAGTTAATTTTATTATTATAATTAATTTTGTATATATTTAATTTAAGAGGACGTGATACCCTATATGTTGTTTCCGTTTTACAAGTGCACACTCTAGTCCACTATACTACAGGATTACTGTACTACAAGATTACTTCATCACAGGATTACTGCATTACGGGATTACTATACTACAGGATTACTGCATCACAGGATTATTATGATTACAGGATTACTATATTACAGGATTAAACAGAAAAGTCAAAAAGTAAAAATAAAAAATAACCACTATTTAGAGAGTTTCGCATCAGTGCTGTTGACCGTTGTGTAAATTGTCACCCATGTATTTCTAATGCACTAGTATGCGGCACATTCACGCCTTGCTCACATGTAGTAACCTTTTTATTAATTAAAGCTCCTAAATACTTGAATATTTTAACCAATACATAAAGCATACAAACTTTATTATTACAACATAACTTGATTTATATTTCTAACCTAATTACTTTTTAATTTGATATATACAATCTATGCCCTAGGCATAATAAGAATATATGCTCATTATGATTAAGAAGATTTTTTAGTAAATGTGCTGCGTCTTTTACGTTATAACTTATAGATGACTATAGTACATTACTACGATAGTTTAATTTTTTATTTACGTATTAGTATCGTTCAGTGGCGGCTTGTGCCTAGGTGTGCAGGTGTGCGCACACCACATAGATTAATTAGATATAATAGTGAAAATGTATAATAATAATGTATTTATGTATAATAATAAATTAATTTTAATACAATATCTGTTAAACTGTATTTATTATGTAAAAAAATTAAATTTTAAAAACAAACAAACAACAATTATTATTATACTCCTAAAATGTAATCGAGTTATGTAACAAATACTCATCAACTGGTGTGCAGCTCAGTCTGAACACCGTCTATCCGTGTAAAATACGTTTAGTTGTCAAGTGGGCAGTTATATGTGACCTTGGTGTGCAGCTTCTACTGCACACTCGTCAAAGGCCCACCACTAGCCGGCTGGGAAGCCAAAATAGTGGGAGGTCGGCTTGCAGGCCGGATTGACAAACCGACGTCAACTCAAAACCTAGTCGGTGCCACGGGGAAGGGAGCCCCACCGTTCGCCGGCCCGGCTTGCCATGCCGGATGCGGTGCCCCTCAGGTTGAGGAGCCTACCTCGGCTGAAACGTGGTGGTTGTGGGACTAGCGCTAGATAGTAGTAAAACAAAACCACTGTACCTAGTGAGAGGCACGGTACCCAAGCGGCATTTGATTGAGTCGTTCCGGGCCTCGGAAAAAGTATGGGCCCTGCGGCTCGGTGCCGGTGTTCTACAGAAGACCCTGGACCGATGACGGTTTGCCGGCGTCGCACCAGTTCCACTGTCGCCCGTAAGTAGCGCTTCAGCGCTAAGGCGCGGACGATCGGAGGTAGACGCAAGCACCAAAACCAGGAGACTCATGCACACTCGTCAGGTGGTCGTACGCGATATTGCGATAAATGCACACACGGAAAAAGATATCAACGCAGCGAATGCCGCTCTACACTGGCTTTAATTTGTAAACTCCACCGTTTTTTCTATTTTTTTTTTTAAATAAACTTTTGCAATAATTGCACACTACCTACTTTGAACACCACGAGCCGCCACTGGTATCGTTATAAATATTTTTGATAAGTAAATATTGATATATATATATATTTTTAATTTAGCATAACGTATTATATAAAATTGATTTTGTATATAATATCTATTATTCTATTAAATGAAGACGTGACGAAATAATCATATTATTTAATTATTATTACAATTTGCGGAGTGTAAAAAACAATCTATACAAACTAAACATTGTTACATAATGTTATATAAAAAGAAAAAGACTACTCATCGTACCTATATATTACAATATAAATTACATATTATTTGTAACAAAAATAAAGATAGTATATTTCAAACAATTTTCTAAATAAACTCCGGCCCACGAGAGAAGTAACCCTTGTCCCGACCGAATCGCGTCCAAGTTGGCGCATCCCCACCTAGTCGACATATCAACGTTGCACGATCTTAACCACTACTAAAAAATTGGCTACTTATAAGGTTTCAATTGATATTAATAGGCATACACAGTTATGATACAGTCTGTTAATCAATTTAAAGCTTTTTGATAAACTATATTTTTTGTTTTGTTTTGTGGTGCGTAAATAAACAAAGATGACGGTTTTCCGACGCGCGAACACGCGACGTATAATTGGCCATGCGAGAAACAGGGAAACTCTAAGTTGATTCCGCAAAAATCCAACGACTAGCCTTCTCAAAAATAAGCTCTTCTTTGGAGTCTGGGATGTGACAGAAATCTGTGGGTAATGTGATTAATCCGGTCGAGATGTCCACTGCCACTTTATTATTTCCAATGTCTAACGACTGTTTCGAAAACACTTTTGCAGTTTCATCTTGTTGCAAAAATACTCGCATGTTAGTTGTTAATTGGAGTGTCTTAACGTACTGCCACAAATTCGATGATTTCAGGCATGCGTTTAGTTTATCAGCAACAGTTGATCGGGGAATGACTGGAAGAGTCTAACGAAAATCACCTGATAACAGAATCATGGCCCCACCAAAAATATTTTGGTTGTCACGAAGACCTTTCAACATTCTGTCCAGGGCCTCCAGTGACCTCATAAGGGCCATTGTGCATTCATCCCAAATAATCAATTTGCATACACATGTAGGATCTTGGCCATTGCACTATTTTTGGATATGTTGCAAATTGGTGTTTCGTTGATTTGCATGTTTAATGGTAATTTCAAGGCAGAATGTGCAGTTGGCCCGCCTTCTAGTAGAGTCGCAGCTATTCCAGATGAAGCCAACGATAGAGCTACATTACTTTGCGATCTGATTCTCGCCAAAAGCAATGAAATTAAGAACGTTTTTCCTGTTCCTCCGGGAGCATCAATAAAATAAATTCCACCAGATCCACTGTTCACAGCTTCTATCAAAGTGTCGTACGTAATTCTTTGTTGTTGATTTAATTGTGGAACATTTGTACGAACAGTTTCGGCCAATGCTTCAGTGTCGTACTGTTGTTCTCTTTGCAACTCGTGGTTTAATGCATCGTGCATATGACGATTGGGTGCCGTCATTCCCAAACATGACAATACTTTATTTGCCATTGATATGTAGTCCACCGTCGTATGGTGTTCCAACTTTAAGTATTGGTATCAAATGAAATAACACGGAGATTAATTTTAATATATGCTTACTGATTTATTAAATAAAACACTAAAGAAATGAATATGTAATATAATAATTAAGAACGTGGTTATTACTAGAGTATCTGATTAAAAACTACAAGAGGCACTGTTATAAAACATAAGGGATGCTCTGCTGATTAACGCTGGTGTTGCTCACTCTTTTGACCGGACTCGACTACTTACCACCGACCGGATCCGTTGGAACGGTCCGTACGGGGCCTTCGGGATATGCTGACCCAGCCATCTCGGTCACATAGACCAGCGTGAGAACCGATTCGGTCCCACAATCGTATTACCTTGAGTCAACATATTTATATGTCATATATGCAGCCCCGTGTACAGACCACATACGTACATACATATATATGCACACACATACATACATACATACGTACATACATCTATACATACATATATATACACACGCGAACATATACAACACCATCAATAAACACAAATCTTCTATCATGATCAATGTCTCATTGTACATTTCTGCAGTCCTTTGTATTGTAGGATTCAAAGTTATTTTCCCACAATTTTTTTGGATTTGAGGGGAAGCATGTCAATAAGATAATCGAAAACAATGTACGAATTTGATGCGGTGATGAAGATATTACGGAATCCTTGATCGTATCATTCCAGTTCGAATTGTTCTCGAGTAAATGTAATAGTTGACATGCCTCACGGAAAGTCGCACACAGATATCCATTAACTTTTCTCAGTTTTTCAAACGATGTCGGACCACGAACATTCACCAACAACAACTGCAAATAATAACATTCATCATTATTTGGATGTACTGTGTAGATGCGACTCAGGGTGTCTGAAGCAAATACATTTGGATGTCTTTCAACTGGTGTTGCTTGTTTTCGACGCTGAAACGATTTCGATGATGCATTCCATACGTAATAGCGCGGCATATCAGCATACAGCAAAGTTTGACTCATCAGTTTGACAAACTGTGAAGAAACTTGTTAAAGTTGTCGACGGTGGACATGTAGCTCTGTCTACCGTCTTCCATTCATTAAAATAAACTTGTTCACCATTTTCTAAATGGACTGCCAAATGAACTATTGTAGGGTATCTTTCATGGATTGCAAATGAGAATATACGCCAAATTGTTTCATTTTTACTTACATAGCGACCCATCTGATATTGTGATACTTCGTCATTTGCATTGGTTACAGCGAAGATGGCCATATCGCTGCCTTTGTTAACATATTTACATATTTACATGTAATTTATCGACTTCACAGAGTTACAATATTCCGCATTGATGTGAGTCTCAAAAGCTTTGGACAATATTGGCGAGTATGGCACAATCCAACGGTTGTCTACATCAACATTCTGTCCTCTTACCTTCACAACTACCGATCGCCCATTGTCCGCAACTGATCGCCGACGATACAATGGGTACCCATCATTTCCAGTTATGGTTTCAGCAATCAGGTCTCTTGGGTATCGCTTGGAACACTTGCCGTCGACCATGCAGGATGAATTGTAGTTAAGAACTCCGCAAGGTCCATGTATCATGTGTTTGGTAACTACTGTATGCAATTTTGCGTCAACTGTTTCATCAGGAATTTCAGCTGAAATTATGGAATCGATCTCATCTGGCCTTATTTTGTCCGCTAACCAGACTAAAATGTGCGCATGTGGCAGACAACGCTTTTGCCATTCTAGAGAGTACATTCAACAACGGACTTGACCATACACGCGATGCTTTATTAAGAAATTCATGGGAGATTTTAATTTTTGTTTAAAAACTCTGGCACTGGTGTCATGTCTACCAACTGGCAATTTCCTCTTGATTTCGGACCATTGTGGGTTATACGTGAATGTAACAAATAAGTCTGGGCGGCCATAATACCTAACATATGACATAGCATCCTGAGCATATTCGTGCATGTGGCGCGGGCTTCCTATGTAAGTTGCCGGCAAAATTGTCATTCTTCCATATTATTCACATTGCCATCGGTATTTATGGCATCGCGGAGATGAATGTATTCTTCTGATCGAAGCAGTCGTTGGTTCAAGCGGATATATAACAATCGTTCAGTCTCAATTTTGACATACATGTCAACTGCAAACTGATGAAAAAGTCGTCGACACATCAAAATATGATTTACTTCACCTTCACGGATTATGAGTCTGTATGAATAGAAATTCATAGCACTAACTTTTTTTGTTGGTTTCAGCACCTGCATTGAAAAATTATAAATTTTTAATTTCTTACTTAGATATATTGAATTTAAAAATGTTACTTGTTACTTGATTTACCATATTGATATTGAAATGGTATCCATCTTCCCCCTGCCAGAAGATCAAAGGATATTGTAACGCGTCATAAGTCCTGTGAGTTTCAAATACACGTTTCAAATCATTATTCCAACGATGAAGCACAATATCTCTAGATTGTAAATTTTCTCCGACAATGACAACAGCCACTTCGTCAATGGTGGGCGAATTAAACCTCCTTATGTGTTCATTGACAGGTGTTTTGTCAGCTTGAATGACAGTATTATGGCTGTCAGATGGCATTCGATCTAATGCTATACTCTATTCAGAATATCCTTGCCTACTTTGGAGCATGCGACTGAGCCGTCGGCAGCCGTCAGACCCCCTAATGAGAGTCAGGAGCGCTGTGATTGGTCGTTAGTTGTCGACCGCTGCCGTAGCCCGTCGCCACAGGCAGCCGCCGCCGTATCTACAGATGATCATAATAACACGATCGTAATAATTAATAATTATTACCTGTATCATGTTATAATGTATAGTTTTTTTTACTTTACCATGTTTTTTGTACTTTTACCTTATTTTTCTGTACCAAACACAATGCTTACGTAGTATACGATTATTATTAAAACCAAATACCTATGTAATTTAAGGAGGAAATTAAAACTAATAAATAAATACAACTTCATATTTACAAAAATGACTCATATTTTTAAAAAAGTCATTTTATTCTAAACAGTTATTTACAAAAATCAAATTCTTGTTTACAAAAATTATAGTTGTATTTACAAAAATTATAGTTATATTTACAAAAAATATCGTTATATACACAAAAATTGTAGTTATATTTACAAAAATTAAAATCAACATTATTCAATATTGGAATCCGTTTCAGAAGATATGTCTCCCGTAATAGTCATCAACAAATCATCTTTCTCCGCGGACAACATCTCGTCTATTATGTTATCGACCTCATAAAATTTTATCTCTTCTTTTTTCGTGTGGCTTATAGAATTTTTCCACATTTATGCGTCAACTCGATTTATGCCCTCTACTAGTATTTTTTTTTACATCCGGAAGTTTGTAAGTTATGTTGTTCATTCGAACATGGTTCTTCACCGATGACCTAACCAGCTCAATGGGGTTAAGCTCACAGTAGTATGACGGGACTCGTAATACTGTATAACCACTGTTTTTTGCTAGTTCATCATATCTATTTTGTTGTAGTTTTAAACGTTTCACTATGTGCAAAAGTTAAGAGATAACCATAATTCGGTCTACCACTTCTCCTTTATCCTCCAACTACTTAATAATGTTAAGATGTTAATGATGTTGGGGCTTTGTCTATTTTCACGGAATGGTAGGACGCATTGTCCATAACAATTACGGAGTTCGGTTTTAGGCGAGGTAGAGTGCCCTCCATTCATTCACGAAGTGTGTCCCCATTCATCTCATCGTGGTAGTCACTTGTATTTTTTTTCGATTTAAAACACAACAAACCACCGGGGACAAAACCATCTTCAGAGCCGATATGGAGAAGAATAAGTTGTTTCCCTTTGCCAGAGAGATTAACAGCACCTATCGATAGACCTTTTAAGAATGCATCCCGGTGAGACCGTACTGTTGTGTCGACCCACGTTTTCGATGAACAATCGCCAGCATTCACCCATGTTTCATCGAGAAAATAAATATGTCGACCCTCTTCCCGGTATTTTCTATTTATTCTATCCAAATACATTCTGCGCCACACAACAATTTCATTTTTTTCAGTCATAGCACTGTTCCTATTTCGCTTGCTGTAACAGAAATTTAAATCTTTTAAAAGATGAAATAAATTTGTGCGTGATACTGTTGGCAAACTGTCGTCGGCTGATACAGCTTGGTGGATTTTATCAATCGTAGGAATTTCACGGCGAAACCAGATACTATGCACGTGTCTACGTACTGCGTTTTTTGAAAAATCGTCAAAAAGATCACGAAATGATTTTTTCTTACGTGTTGTTTTTGCGACTGGCACCGTCTTTGTCTCATTATAAGCCTTAATGGTCTTGTGGATTGAACGTTCGCCAATAGACAATAGTTCTGAAATCTGTTTACGAATTTGCCTCATGGAAATGTTAGGTTCGTCCATTATTATACTCTTGTACATATTTACAATACGGATTCTTAAATCCTCTATTATAGCCTGAAATAAAAATATTTAAAAAATAAGTCTTTATAAAAATGCTGTCTTGAAAGACATTTCAAACAAAAAACATGTTTTAATCGATTAAAACCATTTTTATTGATTTTTTTTTTTTTAAAAACACGTTTTTTATAAACTCGGAATTTTTATATTATAAAATACTCACTTTTCCACTTTTCTGCTTTTTAATTGTTGATGGGCCATATTCAGCATTATCCTCATCAAAACTGCTTGCCATTTTGGATGAATAATTCACAAAATAGTATTAAAAAAAAAAAACAGAGCAAATATCGGAAGGCGGGCGGTGTTTTTATGTGTTACGGAATGAACGCGTAAACCACTTGTGGCATAGTAACGTGGATATTATAGTTCACTACGTATACAGCTGCAGCACGTCGGCGGCGACAGCAGCACAGCCGACATCGGCGCCGACGGTGGCAACAGACATGCGCGAACTCGACGAGTTTTCGTTGATCGAGTGGGCAAGGTTATTCTGAATAGAGTATATTTTGAATATGTTTACTAAATTGTTATTCTGATGAAGAAACATTTGTAATTCTTGAACAATGGTTGTTTTCACTGTTGGTTTGTGAGCACAACGCTTATCAACTTACGCATCTGAATTGCCAATAAAATAAATTTGTAAAAATTGATGACCTGCATCTGGTTGTGGTAACAAAGCCCCCAGTAAGTGATAAATTTGTCCTTGTATCTATAATTTTTATAGATTTGTCCTAATGCAAACTTGATATAAAAAAAAATAAAAAATATTATGGTATACAATACCTTGAAAGTGGGCATGAAATTGTCCTGTATAATTTGTGTAGCGCCAAACGATGTCATCTGGAAACAGCTGTTATATTTCTGAATGTTGGCCAAGAAGTGCTTAGAATCCAAATGCATTCCAGAAACTAAAGAGCGTAAGGGATCTGGTGGTGGGACCAATTGTGGCAATTTTACTTTGCCTCCAGCACAACATAATCCAATATATTCACCACTGTATTTTAAGGCCTTACAATATTTACAAATTATTGTCATTTCCCCAATTTTTACCGATTTGTCGGCACAATAATCGATTGCCGGATCATTACCAGAATCAGAGGAGCACTGCGTCTGCGGAATCGCTCAATTTCATTATTTCGTGCTTGCTGTTGTTGTGCACGAATTCTAAGCCTATCTATTTCATTGTCACTGATTAAAGCAATATGACTATTTTCTTGATCTGTCTGGTCATCAGTGCGGTTAGCACGTGAGGTAGCTCTTCGCACATTTAATTGACAGCGACGACCTAAGTCAGGTCGTCTTCTTCTCGGCATCGTAAATTGTAATTAATGAAAGTGTGAAAAGTTCATGCGCACGTACACGGAGAGAACAAAACACCACCGTGGAGAGTGCTGTACTGAGTAAGCGTACGATATATATATATATATATATATATATAGGTATAGATAGTATTTAGTATAGTAGATGTAGATCCTTGTAAACAGCGATGAACGATGATTACCATAGTAATCTCCAAATGCAGAAAATAATAATAATAGATAAAATACCATGTGCGGAAAACCATTAAAACCTGTTCGGCTTCGGCGGATCGGATTACTTATTAACAAAGTGGTACTAAAACCTTCAGCAGAATGTTGGGTTTTATCCGTCTCATAAGCTATTTCCGATTCATATTTCATGCCAGAAAAAGCTTTTATTTTCCATGGAAGGAAAGTTTTTACAGTATTAAAATTAATAGATGGATTGCGCTACTGGCAAGACATTAGATATTTGAGTTTTCCAATTTTCTGCACAATTTGTAATACTCACTCACTTTTTAAACGTTCTCTAAACTTCCACAAATAATTTAAGACCAAAACGAGCTAAATCGGTCTAACCGTTCTCGAGTTTTAGCGAGACTTACAAGCAGCATTAGATTTTTATTTATAAGATAATATTAAATAAGATAGAAGATAGAAGATTCAAGTAGATAATCATATAGTTATAAATATATTTAATTAACAATTAATAAATACATAAGCAAGAAATAAGTGATCTTACCTCATTTTTAACACAGCTTGTTAGTCCTTCATTGCCAGTATCTTACAGTACTAAAAAAATGTTGCGGTTCTTTTCCAAATATTTCGATTGCACTCAGAATAATACTATCAATTCCAGTAACATCTGCTGATGCGGAAAGGAGTTTTTCCAAATTGAAAATAATTAAAAACTACTTAAGGAGTACTTTATCACAGTGTAAACTTACAAGCTTAGCTACTCTATCGATTGAACAAGAAATTTGTGATTCATTAGATTTTAATGAGCTGATTGAAATTTTTGCTGCAGCAAAGGTTAGAAAAAAACAATTTTGATGTTAAAATGTTGATTTTTTTTTTAATTTTTGTGTAGGTAACTTGTATTTATTGTATCTTAATATTTGATCAGTAAATATTTTATTTTAATACGAAAAATGTATCTAATAGTGCATAAGCAAAATAATATTTGTAGTTTTAAAAAATAAATCCACATTCAAAAGTATACGTTTAATACTTTGTTTAATTGTGTACATAAAAAATAAAATATTTTTTAAAATATAGTTATGTAAAATAGAAAAAAAAAATGTATTTTTTCCCCTTAATTTTTTATAGGGCCTATGAAAAAAATCTGCCCTGGGCCCCGTAAAACCTCCCGCCGTCGCTGTATGCAGATTATAATTGCATTATTGCATGCCGCCAAGCTGGCTCTGCGAATATTATTTAACACGGCCGCCGTGATTTCAGTTCCTGACCGTACATTGTTGCGAGGACATCGGCGCGTGGCGTATTATTAATTTTTTTTATTTATGAGAGCAAATAGTAAAAAGTATTGTTTTTATTATTATTTTATTATTCCATCATATTTAGTCTATGCGTGCTAAACGCCGAACTTATTATTTACTTGTCAACTTGTTTATTGCTATAATCGTGAGCCATAAGGGCATTATCTATATTACGTTTTTATTTGTATTCTTTAATTTATTATTTGTCGTTTAATTATTATTACATACATTATACCTTATATTGAATTGTAGACTCTAATCGTCATATTTTTGTACAATCTTTATATTTCATTTGTTTGTGTATTACTTAATTGTACTCCAGACTGCGGCTGGCCAACAGTGCACCGACAAACTGTAAGTCTCTTATTATTTTTTTTATTTATTGCATAACTGAGTTTTATGGCCAAAAGGGCTGTATGTTTTATTATTAATATTATTGTTATTATTTGCTGTGCCAAAAGGGCCACACATAATTTTTATTATTATATAACATTTACATTTTTATTTGCTGTGCCAAAAGGGCCGCATATTATTTAATATTATACATTTATATTTATTGGCCAAAAGGGCCGTGTGTTTTATTATATATTTCATTGTTATTATTTTGCTGTGCCAAAAGGGCCGCATATTATTATTATTATTATTTAATATTATACATTTATATTTGTTGGCCAAAGGGGCCGTGTGTTTTATTATATATTTCATTGTTATTATTTTGCTGTGCTAAAAGGGCCGCATATTATTATTATTATTATTTATTATCTTGTATTATACGGCAAATCACCCAACAGAGACAGTGTTATGATTTCTCAGTATTAGTTGATTGTATACACACACAACACATTATATAGCCGACAGTATTTGCTTGGCGACCCTGACCACTACTGTTTCAAGCTATTTCACTACAATACATTCAGTTAGTACTCCAGGTCCCCTTTTTGACCTGGGTGTTAGTGGACGCGCAATTAACACTTCGGTGTCCGGATATACGTCCTAACATTGTACGTACCCGGCCCTTACACGTAAAGCACGAAAAAATAAGCCAGTTCATCTTAATTAAAAATATTTTTTTGGAACAAATCCTTTACATGTTTCGACTAATTTATTATTCCAGTCGTCCACAATATCATGGTCAACAGAACTACTTTCTCCACAAATAGCTTTATAAGCAATGTTGTGACTTTGCGAAATTTTTCGAACAATCCATTAGACGCTTTAAAATTAGTTCTACCCAAAGTTTTAACAATTTCTATAGCTTTTTCCTGTATGAGAGAACAAGAGATGGGCAAATTTTTAGCATGAACGCGGCAGACCATTCATAATACACATGGTCTATTTCAAAGACCTTACTTTCAATAAAATTCTTTTTTGTCTCTCCATTCACGTTTTCATCACACCATTTTCGCAGTAGATCTACCCGGGACTTATGTATGGTTCTGATTTGAGTTTTATCAACTTTAAATTGAGTTAATTCACGAATACTTTGTTTTTTTGCATCATAATATTTTATTATGTCGATTTTATTTTTCAACGTCAAACGCGACCGTACCGGAGCAATGGTAAATACAATACTAATGGACAATGCTATTGATACCAGTACCTAAGCCATAATATCACTATCGTTCGTATAGGTTCCTATTTAATTTTGTAATTTTTCATACCTTATCGTATTCATTTAATTAGGTATAGATAAATATCTTTATTAGTTAAATAGCAATACACATAATAGCACATATTATATTGTATACCTACACAATAAGTTCGTATTTCTTGGACAGCTGTCCGTTATTTAGATATATTTAAACACTTCGGACTACCTAAATCTGTCCGCGTCCGTTATTCAGAGGTGTCCGCCATTTAGAGGAACATTATCTATTATTTTCAACGGGACTATGCCGGGACTGGAAAATTTGTCCGTTATTGAGAGGTGTCCGTTAAGAGAGGTTTCACTATATAACAATATAAGTATAACTATGGAAATAAATGAGAATTAATTAATTGAAGTTGAGAAAAATATTTTGAGAATATATTGAGAATTTTATTAAAGGCAGTTAAGACCTTATTTTGTGCAATTGGGAATTTAATTAAAAGGCGATTAATTCCTTTTATTTTGAGAACTATTGAGATTTTATAAAAGGCTAGAGGTAAGTCTTGGGCCGCTATTGGGGAATGTCGCATTAGACACCGTTTTCCGCCTTCTGCTACCCGATGGCTGCACGGTCATCGGGTTCGCGGACGACACGCTTGTGGTGTCGGAGGGGAAAACGCTGTCTGAGGTGGAGGACCGCGCCAACTCGGCCCTCGAGGCAGTCGCTGACCATATTGTCGGCTTGGGGCTCCGGCTTGCCGTCGATAAGACGCAGGCCGTCGTCTTCAAGTCGCAGTATGGGAGGGCCGACCTGAGCCTGCGGATCCAGGGTGAGGCCGTCCGGCTGGGACCTTCCCTCAAATATCTGGGGATATTACTTGAGGGAAAAAGAGGGACATGGTTCGGCGCGCACTATCGCGCCACGGCCGACAAGGCCAGGCGAGTCATGCCGGCACTGTTGGGGCTGATGCCTTACATCGGTGGTCCGCGGGAGGGCAGGAGGCGCTTACTGACGAGCGTCGTACATTCGATACTGTTATACGGCGCTCCGACGTGGGCGTCGGACCTCGCCCACAACCCACGGGGCGTCGAGGTTCTGGCAGCAGTCCAGTGCAGGGCCGCCATTGGTGTCGCTAGTGCGTATCGCACTGTCTCCCGCGACGCCGTCACGGTCGTTACCTGCACCATGCCCATCGACCTGATAGCCTCCGAGCGAGCCGCATCGTTCAAGGCCAGAAGGGCGGTGGCGCCGGCAGGGGATGACGAAGGGGGGCCCCTTCCGCCGGATCAACCGCTCCGGGGGAGAGCCTTAGGCTTGATGCTGTGGGCCCAGAGGATGCGCCAAGCACCTTCACCAGGGGACAGTGGACACTGGTGGACGCGGACGCTCATACCTCCGAATCTACTTCAACAGTGGGCGACCAGATTGCACGGAGAGTTGTCCTTTTACCTCACTCAGCTGATGACTGGGCACGGTTGTTTCAACTGGTATCTCCAGAGGATCAACCGTTCCCCGTCTACCGGATGTTCCCATTGCGGACCACCCGACAGCTACGGTGAGGCGGTCGACGATGCTCACCACACCCTCATTGATTGCGCAGCCTTCAACGAGGATCGTGAGCGCCTCGTCCGTACGTTAGGACCCTTCGATCCGGGCGATCTGGTTCCTCAAATGTTAGCCAGTCCGGCGAACTGGGAGGCGGTGGCCCTCTTCGCGATGGCTGTGATGACCGCCAAAGAAGAGGCCGAACGAAGCAAACAGTTCCGGCAGAGTATAGCTCCATCGAGACAAAAGCGAAGGTGAAGGCGGCTGCGGCCGCGTTTTTCCCCGTCGCCGGGCTTTGGCCACAGACGACGGCCGCTTCGCAGCTGTGAGGCCTGGCACCATAAGTGCTCTGCAACTAGTTGTTGCGCAATTTTATTGCATCTATTGTTTTTTGAATTTTGTAAACAACATTGTGAAAGGTTAGTCAGAGGGGGATTGTCCCTCTAACGCCTTAATATAATTTTATAATTTTCAATAAACGATGGCGGGCTCGGCATCCGAAGTATTGCTTCACGGCGCTTCTGGATGCCGAACGTGTTGCCGATTTTTTTTTTTTCACGGACAAAAGTTCAATTCACAATAAATTTGTATAGATAACATTAATATAATATAATTTAAAATATAAACATAATAAATGATGAAAAAATTAACATATCGAATAAAGTAATAATAATAATAAAAATAATTATGAAAAAAAAGAAAAAAAATACATTCAATGTTTATTAAAATAATTAACTATTTATTTAAAATATTTACGGGGTTATATGACGTATAATTTTTGGATGAATGAGGAATGTAAAATAAATGATTATTACGAACAATATGAAGAAAGTCCAATACACAAATATATTTGTAGATAAGAATAATATAATATAATTTAAAATAATAAAATATAACATAATAAGAAATAAAAAGATTAATATATTGTATTTAAATTAAAAAAAAAAAAAGAGGCAAGTCCTTATTTGGAGAATTTAATTAGAGACATTGAAGTCCGAGAATATATATTTGAGAATTAAAAGGGAATTTTTTGGGAATATTGAAATAAACAATTGAGTAAATAAATTATGCGCAGAGATTTTTAAAGGAGTAATTTAAAAAAAGTTATATATGAGAAAATATTAAGATATCAAAAGGGGGAAAATTTAATAAATTTATGAAGAAGTAATAGAAGAATAAGTAATAGTAATAAGTAGCATATAATAAGTACTAGTTAAAAGTAGTTAGAATAAATAATATTAATAAGTAGGTCAGAAAAGTAATAAATATATATATATATAATATTTGTTTAATAAAAAAAAAATACATAATATAAATTAGCGATAAAGAATATTTTTTTTTAGGACATGTGTCAAAAGATAAGAAATATCGAAAATATAAAATAATATATATATATATATATATATATATATATATTGTTAAAAGATAATATATAAATGAAAATAAAATATTTTAATTTAAAATAATAATATAATATATATACATTTAATAAATAGAGATAAAATATTCTAATTTAAAATAATAATAATAATAATAATATATAAATTTAATAAATTGGAATTAAATATTTTAAGAATAATAATAAACTTGAGAATTAAATGATGATAAATTGATGAATAAAGATTCGGAAGAAAGTAAAATAAACTCAAGTGAAGAAACAAAAGAAGTAGGTGTACAAGTCAGAGAAAACGAAAATACAAGTAATCTAGGGAGAGTAGGTACATTAATTGACTTAAACATAACCGAAGGTTATCGGGAATCGTCAAATTCTGATAAAATAAAACATTTTAAAGCATTTAGAAATAACGAATTATTAAATACAACTATAAAAGGGGGTTCATCTGTAGAACACGAAACGAAAGTTATAGGAACGCGTACAAAAGAAGGTATAATACACGTTGAATTACCTACGCCGACGCGTAAAAGTAGAGTGAAAACAAGCGAATTAAAAATGGATTTCGATAAAGCTATTGCAATGATTCCGATATGCACGGGAGCGAACAATGTGGCCGAATTTATAAATTTGTGTGACATTGTGGTTAAATCAATAGAAAAAGATAAATTAGAATTATTAATAAAAATAATAAATTCCAAATTAGCTGGAAATGCTTTACAGGCATGTAAATTTCGCGAGACAAATACGTGGGAAGGCATAAAATCAATTTTAAAAGAGGCATTCGAATATAAAGCATCGGAAAGAACTTTAACATTGAGATTACAGTTTGCACGTATGAAAGATAATGAATGTGTCGCGGAGTACGCAAGTCGAATCGAGGAATTATATTATAAGTTGTGTACGTTAGCATCAGAAAAACTTAGTGGAATTGAGGCTAAAGTATATAAGGGTCAATTAAAAAACGAAGCATTAATAATATTCGTTAACGGGTAACCAATTCATTTAAACCTTGTATTAAAGACTAGAGATCCTGAGACACTGGAGGAAGCTATGCAAGTTGCGAAAGACGAGGAAACCGAATATAACGCAAATTTAGATGTAAAAAAATTGAGGAAAAATTTAAAAAGACAAAGTTTGAACGGAAGAAATGTATTAGAGAGAGAAATTGCACCACAAAACGTTAATGTTAATAATAATCGAACAGGTTATTAACAATGGGAAAAATAGATTTAATAATCAAAACGGCGGATTGAATAATTTTTATGGACGAAGTAATAATAATAATAATACATTTAATAAAAGTTTTAATCAAAACGGATATAATAATAACAGACGGAAAAATTATAATAATTTTAATCAGAATAATAATAATCAGAATAGAATGACACCTAATATTGGTTGTTATATACAGTGGCGGATCTAGAATTTTTTTATGGGGGTGCTTGGGTTAAGGTATAATTGTATTCTGTATACTATATCCTGACGTTATGGCCCTTTTTAGTCCTAATTATGTGTTTAATATTTAAATGGATAAACATAAGTGACAACTTTAAAAATACATCTAAAACAAATACCTTTATTTAAAAATAAATCTTTTTTGTAATAAAAAGAATAACAATTTAAACAAATTATATCACATCATTCATATCCACTTATTATATTCTTAATTTATTTATAGTCAATTAATAAAAATAAATAATAATTTTTAGGTCATTTTGACCATTCTTCTAATTCCATCCTCCTTTTTTTCTTCTGATCGAAAGTGTCAACTACTTGGATTATATTTATCTCTTTATGAATGTTTAACATAGCTAAACCATTAAGACGTACTTCAGACATAGTGGACCGTAAATAATTTTTCAACCTTCTCAATGTCGAGAAAGATCTTTCTGCTGTAGCTGTGGAAACTGGTAACGTGGCAAAAATTTGTAATAATATTTTTATGTTGGGGAAAAATTCATTGCAGTATTCTAATGCCTCAACTGCAGTTTGTGGATTATTTTGAATGTTTGTCCACTTATTTTTCCACATATGTATTTCCGCTTTCAATTCTAAATCTGAACCCTCAATATCTTCACAATAAAATTTAGCGGATTTTAATATACTTTTAGTATCATAAAAATTAATGTTTGCAGGGATTAGACCTTCTAGTGCAATAATATTATTAAATTTTTCATTGAATCTAGAATCAAGTTCATGTATAATATGATCCAAAAGTGGTATAAATATTGTAACTTTAAACCAATCCATAGGCTCACTAACAATTATGTTACTTCTTTGAGTTTGCTGACCACAAAGTCGAGGGATTTTTATTTTTTCTCCAAACATTTGAGCTTTTTTGGCTGCATTCTCAAATAAAGAATCAAATGTACCTTTAGGATTTTCCCGTATGCTATTAAAAAGAGCTATTATATTTTTAATATTTTTCTTAGCCATAGATAAATCTTGTTTAGAACTTTGCAGTTGAATGCTTAAGGTCTTGGTGTATGCAAATAAGTTTACTACTATCTCAAGAAACACTAGAAATTCACTTCTTCTTACACTAGAATTAAAAATTGCTGCCTTATAGGATGTTTCTCTATTAGAATCTCTTTCTAATTCTTCAAGTGCAATTAAAATAAATTTATACAAATCATGAAACGTAATGATAGAGTTATGTCTTTCTACCCAGCGAGTTTCACACAATGCTTTAAGTTTAATTTTATTTGGATGAGATTCAGTACTATCATGAGATATTACCCTAATTAGTGTGTTATTGCGTTTCGCAGATGAATATAAAAATACTGATACGGAACCTACTATTCCAAACATATTTCTTATTGCTGGTATTTTGCAGGCTTTTGAAATTGCTAAAGCAATGGGTATAAAGAGCAAGTGGCTGTTCTTCTAATATAAGTGCTTGCACACCGTTATGCACACGTATAACCCATAAGTAACAACTAATAAGAACATACTTTATATACTTTAATAACATACTTTTATAATAAAACATACCTGACATATTAGAGCCACCATCATAACCCTGGCCTCTCAGATTAGCCAAACTTAAACCAAAATCATTTAACTTTTTCAATATAACTTGTTTAATAAATATGCCTGTTGTGGAAAATAATTCTGTGAACCCTAAGAAATCTTCTTTAATTACATATTTTTCCATGTCCACATACCTTAATATTAAAAATGAATGTTATTTGTTAGAATTTAATTTTTATAAAAAATGACACAATAAATAAAAACATTTAAACATTATTTATCTGACAGAAAATGTTATTTGCTCTTTGGTACTAATATTGGTTGTTTCATCGCATAGTATAGAAAAATATTTTGATTTCTTAACATTTGTTACAATATTATTAACAAGAACTTCATGAACAACTTCAATTATTTCATTTTGCACAGTTTTGCTAATCATTGTAGTATTTTTTGTACAATTTTCTAAATGTTCACGTAAAATTTCATCTCCAGAATCAATCCAAAAGCCAATAGACTGCGAAAAACACCTTGATCTCCAGTTATAGCAGAGTTAATTTCTAATTGTCCATCGTCACGTTGACCTCTTAGAGGAAGGTTATTATGACCACAAAATATAACAAAATATAATACTTTTTATTATAGGTATTAAACGTTTTTTTTATTTTTATCGATAATGGCCAAGGATTTTTTATTTAAAATTGTTTTAACAGATTTACTAGAATTATAGTTGTCAATGAAAGAGATACTTTTCTCAGCAGACAACAAGTGGTATTCATTATTTCTATGTTTGTTTAATAGTTCAGTAGCCTTTCTGTAATTAACAAAAGTTGTTGTAATAAATGTACTTAATTTCTGAAAATTAAAATACATCTTGACTTAGTTAAGTACAATATAATTTTTTTCAAATTTATATTCCTAAAATTGTATTAGTAGTATTTTCATTAAAAAGATTTTATTTTTAAAGTAATGTACATTAGAAATTATAGCAAAGAATAATGTTATCTGATGTGCTTTAGAAACACTACTTGGAGCAAAGCACACACAATATTTACAAAATCCTCCATTTTGTAGTTAACTGTAAGCTAACCAATTATAGCGTCTAAGCCAATCAAGCTGAAAACATCTAGTCTGATTCCCTTGTTTAATAGCTGGAAAACTATACTCTACATTTGGAGCCAATGTATTTTTAAGAATCATAAATTTCTCTTCATCTGATAATATATTCTTACCAACACCAAGACCAATATCACTTGTATTCATATTGACAGAAGCTGTTTTATTTTCACAAACTACTACCTAATATTTTATAAGCAATATAACAATCATAATATGCAAATACTAAATTATTGTATGTATTATATTGATGTAAAATGAATTAATTTATCAATATGATACATTAAAAATACTACAAAATTTAAGAGCGTGACTCAATAATAGAAATCTGCGAATAATATGCCGATATATTTTATTTAGGAAATGATTATTTAACAATGACTACTGCTGCGGAACACGTAATTAAACTACCAGCAGACCAACCACCGATACACCAAAAACCGTATAGATTACCTCACGCGCAAATGCCGATTATTGAAATAGAACTTCTAAAAATGGAAGAAAACGATATAATTGAACGAAGCATGAGTACGTTTAATGCATCACTGTTATTGGTAAAGAAAAAAGCAGATGCGTCAGGGAAAGAAAAATTTCGAATAGTAATAGATTTTAGAGTATTAAATAATGTAACATTAAATGAATTGCACACGTTACCAAATATTACTGAAATATTAGATCAGTTGGGTCAATGTTTTTTTTTTTTTTTTTTTTTTTTTAGGTCAACTCTTTTCATTGATTGATCTTAAATCAGGATACCATCAAATAAGTTTAGCTAAAGATTCTAGAAATGTACAGCCTTTTCGACAAATCAAGGTCACTATCAATTCAAAAGACTAGTAATGGGACTCACATCAGCACCAAGTACGTTTGCACGTATGATGGCAAAATTCTATCGGGACTAATTGGAATAAAATGTTTAGTATACTTGGACGATATAATAATATACGCTAAAAATTTAAATGATCATAATAATAAATTAATTAATGTATTCGAGCGTTTACGTATTCACAATCTAAAAATAGAACCAGATAAATGCGAATTTTTTTAAGAAAGAATGTCTATTCTTAGAACATATAATTTCGGAACACGGGATAAAACCTCACCCAAACAAGATAACTTCGGTTATGAATTTTCCAGCACCAAAGTATGTAAAATAAATAAAAGGATTTCTAGATCTAAGCGGGTATTATCGAAAGTTCATAAAAAATTATAGTTCTATAGCAAGACTAATGAAAAATCTATTAAGGAAAGACGTAAAATATGATTGGGATGATAAATGTCAAGAATCATTCGAAAAATTAAAAACAATACTTTGTTTAGAACCAATATTGCAATATCCAAATTTTACAAAAGAATTTTTATTAAAGACAGACGCTAGTAGAAAAGCGTTAGGAGCTATATTATCACAAGGAAAAATAGGAAGTGACTTACCAATTTCGTATGCATAGCGAACCTTAAATAAATCTGAATCAAATTATTCAACAAAGGAATTAGTATGTTTAGCAATTGTATTTGGAGTAAAACACTTTCAACCATATCTCTACGGTAGAAAATTTACAATTCTTACTGATCACCGATCCTTATCGTGGTTGTTAATTCTAAGAGATCCGTTATCTAAATTAGCGAAATGGAGAATTTAGTTAGAACAATATACATATGAAATTAAATATAAACCAGGGGTACAGAACGCAAACGTAAATGCACTAAGCCGAATGTATACTATTCAAGGAATTAAAGACGAACGTTACGCGAATTGTATGGTAAAATCTGAAATAATGATTATAACGAATAAAAACTTAAAAGAAATACATGACAAACTATTAGAAACACCAGATGAGTATCACATAGTTTCGGAAATAGAAAAATATTATAATTCTAGATCAGGAGTGAATTACGAATTAAAACTAAAATTCGGGTAAATAAAACATTAAAAACAAAATAGGACGTAGTCAAAGTTGTAAAATTTAAATATGAAAATAGATATATAATATTTTTAATAACAAAAAGAATTAACAAAATACGAAAATATGCACCTAGCACTTTTAAATTTGAAATATTTTTGTGAAAAACATAAATTAAATAAACTAGCTATGAACCAACTAGGGCGTAAGGATGGATTAGAATGGGCACAAGTTAGAATAATGATACGATATATATTTCGTAACACGAATATCGGAATAATGATCTGTACAAGATTAGAATATAATGAAGCGGAAAATTTGTTAATTTTTAGACAATTTCATAACTCTTTGTTAGGAGAACATGCAGGTTTACACCTCACAGTTAAAAAAATGAAACGACAATTTAATTGGCCAGGTTTAAAAGAAAATGTAAAGGAATATATTAAGAATTGCGCTTCTTGTCATGCAAATAAGATAACTAACAAACATCATAGAAGTTCGATGGTTATTATGACTACAAGACCATAACACAAAAATGATGTAAAAAAATATCACAAAAATGAAATAATAAACACATAAATATGTATAAAAGCATAGAAAAATAACATAGAAAATAAGTAGTTAGGATGGTAAAATCAATATAAACGTAGACAATATTAACATAAGAAAAAATATATAAATATTTTCTCTGTATTTTAACGAGAGAGACAGAAAATTCGTAGAACAACTAGAAATAGCGATTGTATGTGGGGAACATGATACGAGTACTATAGGAAAAGGCGACGTTCCAAAATGATTAATTCAACATATAGAGAAAGCTAATATGGTACTAGATGACGTTT
Organism: Pentalonia nigronervosa; assembly: GCA_014851325.1. Classification (NCBI taxonomy): domain Eukaryota; kingdom Metazoa; phylum Arthropoda; class Insecta; order Hemiptera; family Aphididae; genus Pentalonia; species Pentalonia nigronervosa. The sequence continues at coordinate 23,199 of JACXSJ010003300.1, forward strand.
TTACAGAGTTGGAGATTAAAAAGATTACCAGGAACATAACAAATTTCTTATACGCAAAAACATATTGGCAAGGATTGCTGTGTAGATCAAACCTTATGGATTTGATCAAATTACTGGACTATATACCTGAAACGGGACTATTGTTAAACTTTTTGGAGAAATTATAAAAAAAAAAAATAATAATATATAATAAATAATAAATAATTAACCCATCGTTGGTCGCGTGTTTTTTTTTTTTTGTACTCCTTTTGTTACCCTGAAAATATTATTATAAGTGAAATATATGCGTCAGTTCCACTTCAAAATTTGTTGGACCATACAATTAAACGGTTATGGGAAACATTAGATTTTGATGATACAATTGATTACACGGAAGAGTATTCCGAGCTCAAATTTATATATAAGTGGTGGTGCGATGGTAGTTCGGGTCACAGCGAATACTACCAAAGTTTTCATGATATAAAAACTGATGATACCGAGTGCAGACAAAATTCTATAACTGACAATAGCATTGTTTTATTCTACATTGTGCCATTGCGTCTTACAGGAGTTATTAAGGTTTCGAACACTCGAGTTATTTTATGGGAAAATCCGACACCCTCTTCTACCAGATACTGTAGACCTTTAAAATGTTTATATGCAAAAGAAACTAAAGAAGTTACAAAAACTGAAGTCGGAAGAGTAGAGAAAATTATGGAATTAAAATCTGTTGAGTTAAATATTAACAATAGTGTTTTATGTATTAAATACACAATGCTTATGACAATGGTTGATGGAAAGGTAATAAATACATTGACCGAATCTTCGAGTCAACTTTGTTATATATGTAAATGTAACCTAACTAACATGAATGATTTGGATAATATAAAACGTTTTGTAGTTAATGAAGATAATGTTAAGTATAGAATGTCAAGTTTATACGCGTGGATAAAATTTTTAGAATTAGTATTGCACATTACCTATAAATTAGAAAAGGCTCCTACTACGAAACGAACAACTTCCAAACAAAAGAAAAAAATTGAGATAAAAAAGAAGGAAATACAATTTCGTCTTTGGAATGAATTAGGTACACGGAAAAAAATAATTTGGTTATAGTAAATGGTTGTATTATTTTGGTTGGCTGAACTATATAGATGGTTACCTTAACCTAATCATTTAGTTGGTAGTACCAAAAGTATTTAGTTGGTCTGATTTAGACGAAATAGTATTTCCGACTATAGTGTATGGTTAAATATTTGTTAAAACCATTTTAATAGGTTCCAGTAACATTGTGACATGGTTGTAAAAATCACAATAACAATAGAATTATAATAATACAATAAAATTATATACATATGTATTTAAAAATAGTTTTTCAGCTGCGGTTAAATCGGGCTCGTTGCTTATGTACCGACTGCCGATTAATTATAGTTGGAAACTTCAAAAATTGTTTATTTATACATAAGATATCGGTATTATCTTTGATTAATATGTTATTATCTTATAACATAATATATTATTATCTAATGGCAAATGACAATATAGTTATGGTTACTCTGCGTCACCGTATTCCGTAATCCGTACTCTCCTGTCGCCACCTGCATGTTCGGAATTGATTTTTGTGTTTTTAATTTCTATACTCGTGTGTCTCGCAACATGGATGATTTTGTATTAAAAAACTTGAATGAATTGAACGTTCCTCAAAATATTATTCAAGAATTTAAAGGCAAGTTTCTTACAAGTCATAATATAAATAAATATAGCTTATATGGATTAGGGTTACCTAGTCTATAAAAAAAATAGTTATTTGTTAGAATGAAAGCTTATTAGCAAGTATGTAGGTAGGACGTAGGTACTTACTACTTACTAACAATAAACATATAGGCGTGCCACATGTTTTGGCTGTACCTGACAATTTATTTTGGATTTAGTGGATTGGTGGATATTTGTTTGAAAGGCATACGTGGCTCAATAATTTTAAAATAATAGATTTTAAATAAAACTAAAATATGAATATTCAATGTTAAAAAGTGATGATATACCTACTACTATTAATTACATACAATCCAGGCACTCTTATAATAATTTGACATTATAAACCTCAACATTAATTTTTCTTTTATAATAAATCATTCTACTTTGTTCTTTGTATAACTCATATGAGTCATTAAAAAGTATAAATGTTACAACATAGCTACTTCATTTTTTTAATTTTGATTGAAAAAAAATAGGATGATATCTTATTTAAAAACCAAAATTATGTAATTTATTAATTCTGATCGAATAGTTTATGTTTTTAATGGTTAGATAATGGAGTAGATGAAGAAGCTTTTTTATGCCTCACTGAATTTATGGTCCGGGAGCTTTGTCTTCCTATAGCTATGTCCACACTAGTGCGTTTTTACTTGCGATAATCGCATACGTCATAGAGCATGCGATGACGAACAATACGCATTCGATAACGCATGCGTCAATCGAGTTGAACGACAACAATTTTTTTCAGCATGCGACAAAGCACGTATTTCCAAACCCAGTGGATTTTTCGTGTGATTTGATTGCGATTTCCGTAATATTTTATTAATTATTTCAGTATTTGTATTCGTATCATTATAATTGTTTCGTTTATATTGTGTGTGTTGCTCATAATAATGGATGAAAATAAAACTTTACAATTTATTGAATCATATAAAGCGGCAAAACTTTTATGGGACTCAAATCATCCCGATTATTGCAACAAAATGAAAAGAAATGATGCGTTGTAAAGTATCGCAAATGAATTTAATATTGATATATCCGCTGTAAAAATCAAAATTAAAAACTTGCGTTCTTATTTTTCGAAAGAACGCCAAAAGTCTCTTAAAAGAAAATCTGGTTCGGGTGCGGATGAAACCTACGTCTCATCGTGGTTTGCGTATGCACCTCTCCTTTTTGTTTCGGATAAAGCCAATTCAAAGCCAACAAAATAGATTATGCGTATCACAAGATCCAACAATTTGTAGGAAAGAGAAAACGAAATGTCACTAATATCAGAGACAAAATGGGCCAATTATTAATTGATGATGAGGACATAATAAAACGATGGAAAGAGTACATTGAGGAGCTTTATGATGGAGAAAAATTGGAGGAAATTACAACAAATGAGGAAA
>JACXSJ010003301.1:0-10370 GCA_014851325.1 Pentalonia nigronervosa
TTTTGGATATCATGGCTTGTATATGATAAGTATGTATGATATTTTATTCTAAAATTACTGTCAAACTTACAAAATAGTTCACATAATTCTAAAAAATTTCCTTTGTTAGAACTTTCTTGTTTTTCATTGTGACCTCTAAAGGCCAGCCCCTGTCTAGCTAAGTACAAAATAATGTCAATAATATTTTGTATATATACCTGATTATTTAAAATGTCCGTTTTAAATTGATCTGAAAGTTGAGTATGAACATTACCATGGATTTTTGATTGTTTATATTGATTGTATTTTTCTATGCTACTACAATGACTTTTGCAGTTAGAATGTTTTTCTAATTTTTCACTTAATTTTTTCCAATTATTAAAACCAATTTTTTTAAAAATATCTTCTGATGTATTTAAGTTATCAAACTGTCTACATACAAAACAATATATAGAGTCTTGGTGTACAGGTGTACAATACCGGTGTGAGGAGAAGAATGTCGATGCCGGTCAAGGAACAGTATCAGTGTTCCCTGTGCAACGGGGACCCTACCGAGCTTTGTATCCAAAGGGGAACATTTGAACTACGATACTTGATATTCGATGGTGACGACGTGGATGGCATTTATTAATTAGACAACCAGGGAACTTTATTATTTTTTAAGTTTTTTACTTTTTTGAATTCCGGCATACAGTTTTAATTTTATAATCCAAAGCAGAATATTTTTCTGAGAATTTTGATACATAAAAATCGAATTTTATATGAGTAGTTTATAAGTTATAATTATTTGAACTATAGATGAACAATGTGGGTTAGTAACGGGTACCCCGTAAAGTGTTGATTCACTTACTCCACTCATCTAAATTTCAAATACTTTTAACAGTTATAACACAAAAACAACTCATCCAAAATTTGATTTATATGTATCAAGATACTCAGACAAATATTCTGCTTTGGATTATAAAATTAAAACTAATTCTAAAAAGTAAAAAACTTAAAAAATATTTAAAACAATTTTTTTTTGAAAAACTGATACCATGTAATAAAAATATTATCAAAAACGTAAATACTTTTTTAAAATATTGAGTGTCTTACGTTAAATAGATCACCCTGTACCGTGAAACCTCTAAATACCGGACACTCTCAGACGCCTAAATTTTGTCCGTTATTTAAAGGGGGGGGGGTAAATTCTCGAAAATAACACGGAGAAATTAATAATTACATGTGTAAAACATTTATTATTTATATAATATTTATAATATAATGATATTTGTATATTTGTATTATTTTAATGCAACTATTAATTGTATATATTATTATTTAAAATTATGATATTATTATGTATGTAAAAATTAGTGAAAATGTAAATAAAAATAATTTTATAAAAAAAAAATTAACATTTATTGAAAAAATCAGTTACTTTGGCTACTTACTTGATGTATAGTAATTTAGCACGAACACCCTATTTGTATTACATGCTCGAAATTCAAGAATCTCAATTTTTTCTTTCAAGCTTAATCTTTTTCGTTTACTAGCCATTGTATACTACAATACGTTTACGAATACGTTCGTATATAATGGAATCACAAACACAACTAAATACGAATAGGATAAATAAATAGGAAAAGATAAATTAGAAAAATGTTTTCATCAACGCGATAATGGACGGATAAAATAAACTATAATTGTATAATAATGTATAGTAGTAAGATTAAATTAGATAGACAAATGGATATTTATTAAAGCATTTCACGATTATTCAATATTTACGATAAAAATTGTCAAAATCAAAATTAAATTGCTATAAAAGTGTCCGTTATTTAGAGTGTCCGGTATTTAGGAGTTTTCCTATATAAAAGTAGTGAAAATGTCTCCGTACCCATAAAAACGTCCGCTATTCGGAGATAGCGGATAGGGGTATTGACTTGAAACATACCTATACCTATATAATTATTCTTATTTCACCTGAAATTGACAACGTACGGTGCGTGTTGTACCAGCTATTTGTAATTTTATAAATTTCTTGGAGAAAAACAATGTTTATTTTACTATTGCGGTTAACCAACCGAAACCGCTAAACAAAACTAATAGAAATATATTATATTTTTTTTTTGTCTTCAATTTTCATTCAAAGAAACGAAAAAGTTTCTTTCGTAGCAGGTATACACGTTAAACTATTAGAATGTTAGACTTATAAGTTAAAATAACCTAAATTTGTTAGTGGGACAGAAGCTTTCTCCTTATTCTATACAAATCATATAAGCTAATTGCTAATTTTACAAAAATTTGCATTTTAAAATATCAATAAAAACACTTAAAACATTAAAAAAAAGCGCAAAAAATTTCAAGAAAGGTCTTGAGCCTTGAATATTCGACAGAGTTAGCGGGCGCATATAATATAATACCTGCACTAGGCTACGACAACCAATTCTCAAAGAGTGCAATATATATTTGAGCTATTTAATATAACACATAATATTCACAATTTACACTAATTTTAGTATTATAATTTAAAAACTAATTCGTTTGACTGCTTAATTCAGATTGCACTATTATTTTCAGAGTAAAAAAATTTCTTCAATATCATGTTTCAATGTTTGTTAACATTATATATGAGATATTCCGTTTATTTATGAACATATTATGTAATTTTATCTTTTCTGTATTAGATATATCGTTAGATTAGGTTAGGAGTTCGGTATTTCCTTTACTTTTAAACCAAATTAATTCCTTACCTACTTAAGTGTGCTACCCGTATCGTATACAACTATAACCTACGACAAACTGTATACATTATGTTTTGATGAAAATAGTACTGTTGAGTTTTTTTTTAAATAAAAATATTTTTCACAAAATGTGTAGGTACATTTGAAAATAATCATGAAATAAAGATATTTATTGGAACTAAAATTGTATGGAGATGAAAACGTAAAAGTAAAGTATGCAAGTTAACAATAGGAATTTATTCTGATAATTGGTTTCAAAATTTGAGATATCTTTTAAATATAAACTTAATTTTTTTTTTTAGTAATAAGTTAATACATTGTTTGTCCCGATTTCGTTTTTAATATAGTAACCCTAGGTTACAGTTTAAAATAATAAATAACAACTATGTATCAATAAAGTTTTGCACTCAAAATAAATAATAAAATTTTGTATTTAAATTAATGATAGTTGATCCAATTACAGATTATTGAAACCATAATGATTACACTACAATGTAAGGAGCATCAGCTTTGGTCAGCAGACCCTATCGAAGCAATGAAAGCATTTTACGATAATCAAACCCGTCAAGTAACATATTAACTAAATAGTATCACACGTAAAAATGTCTTTTTATTAATTAACGAATTGACAAATATTAACAGTCATCCGCTTCTCGCCATTTTCTTGCTTAATATTTCTTGAAAATATCCATGTTCACCACAAAATAAAATAAATAAACATTATCTACTCCTTTGCGTTATTTAATTAAAATTTCAAAACTTCAATTTTCAAGCAAAGAAATTTAATTTTTATGTATCATGTTAACTACTTACTTATTTTTTTATGTACCTAGATATATACTCAAATAAAAGAATTTGAAAATGAATGTACGGATGATCGACATTGGGCAACGGATCTCAATGACGTAAGAGAAGCATTTTATGAGTACTTTGGACAGGTAAACAGAAACTTTTTTGGTTTATAATTTAAAACATTTAACAATGCATTTTTTATTTTTTTTTATTATTAGCTTATTTTTACTGTAAAATAGTAAATTAGTATTTTTGTACAATGTATAAAATATAGATATTAATATATTAATATCCAACAAAATAAAGCAAAATATAATTGGAAATTTTAGATTTTGAAAAGCAATGAATGTATTGATTTTACAATGATGTGTGTTTTTTATTTATATTTATGTCTAAATACACTTTTTATAGTAGATAGAAAAAAATGTTACAATTTTCAATTACAATTTTTTTTATGATAGAAAAGTTAATCTAATTTTGAGATATTTGCAAAAAGATTTTTGAATTAACCTGAGCAAAGAACCTTTTGATTTTACAACTATATGTGTTATCTTTGTGTCTGTGCACACAATAAGTAGTTAAAAAATACTTCAATTTTTAACTTTAGTAATTTTTTTCTTGTGCGAAAGTCAATTTTATTGTTACATTTGAAAGGTAAAAGTTGAAAATACCAGTAAAACGGAATTATCCAATGATTTATCAGGTATTAATTCTCTAGACCCCGAAGATTCAGGATTAGGAAGATCATGTAGACTTTTTCATTAGACGTCTTCTTGGCCTTACATGGATGATAAAATTATAACACATCTAATAGAACACGAACCATAAAAAGGTAAAAATTCAGATTTTACTATTCAGAGAATTTTAAGCAAAGAAAATTTTCAGTAGATTAGTTTTTTTTAAGACACTTTTAAATGAAGATAAAATTGAAAGAAATTGGGAATTGTATAGTGAAGTTATCAAATTCCAATAGAAGAACTACTTATTTATCTAATAAAATTTAAAATAAGTTAATTTGCTTACTTGGTTCTGTCAGAGGAAAAATAATTTCTAATATTAATGAAGCTAAATTATAATAAAATAAGTTTAACTAAAAAAACTGGCTAAGGGTTAACTGAAGAAATTTTAAAAAAACTTTCCGAAGATGTATTAGAATTTAAAAATTTTTGTGGTTAAAGGTATGATAATGATTCCAACATGACTGAAAAAATTAAACGTTTCCAAGCTCGATAAACAGGAAATAAATAAACATATATAATTTTGTTCTTGTACTGCATATAGTGTAAATTTGGTTGCAATCCATACAGCTCGAGTTTCAGTCATAATTGTAACTTTCTTCAGAACAGTACAAAGTATATTTAACTTTTTTTTCTAATTTGACTGCTCGTTGAAACATAGTATCTCATTTTTGTAAAATGTGAATTGAAATCTTATAATGATATACGTTGGGAATTGAAGTATAATGCTGTATATTAATTATTTACTCAGTTGAAATATTTTATACAAGCATTACAACATATATCTGAAAACTCAGAATTTGGGATTGGAGTCTCCATTGCTCAAAATTTACTTGGTTTGATTAATGTTGAATTTGTTTATCTTTTGGTTATGTGGGACTCAATTTTAAATCAAGTTTATAGAGTTAATATAACCTTGCAAAAATCAAATATTTCTATTTATAATGCATCAACAATTGTGATGGGTTTAAAAAATGCTTTGGAGGAAATGCGAAATGAAGGATCAGAAAATATTTAACTTTCTTTTAATAATGTATGTAATGAAACTAAAATTTTAACAATATTTAAATCAAAAAGATCAAAAAAAAAAAATCAAGAAAATGAGTGATGAACAAGCATCTGATTTAACATTTACTATACAACAGGAACATAAATTAGAGTACAACTAAGTTATGAACACTTTAATTTCACAAATATCTTGGCGTTTCGAAACTTTGTCGAACATTGCTAATCATTTTGAATTTCTTTCTGTGTTCCATCTTAATACGTTGTCAATTGAAGATCTTAAATTACATGCTACTGATCTAGTTTTGAAATATAGTTCAGACCTAAATAGTGAATTACTGAATAAAATTCAATGTCTTAGGTATCAAGGAGAAGCAATTATACCTAATTTAAAAATGGCAACTTATTTAAACATTAAATGGCATAATATTATATGAACTAAACTCAGTGTATCCAATTTTAGTTATCGCTTATAAGCTATTTCTTACATTTCCTGTAACTGTTGCATCTGGTGAAAGATCATTCAGTAAACTTGAACAATCAAAACATATCTCCGTTCAACCATGACTCAAGAAAGATTATCGAGTATTGCTATACTGTCAATAGAAAATAAAATAACATCAATTATCAATTTTGATGATGTTAGTAAAAATTTCGCATCGATTAAATCTCGAAAAATAAGTTTATGAAAAGCAAGTCAAGTACTTATTATATTTTAAAAACTAAATTATTATAGTATTTTATTAATACTACTATAAATCCATTCAAAAGTATAATAATATAATATTAAAAATTAAGATAATATATATTTTTAATACTTGTAATCTAAATAAAAATAATTAACTCAATGATGCGATTTTTTATTTTTTTAACATATTAACTTAAATACTGTTTACCTCAAACATTTTTACGTGTTTTAACAACATGTTTATACTATTCAAGACTTATAATTATAATATTATATATACAGATTTGGTGAATTTCTGAGTTCAAATAAATATATAATAATTATTACTACTACTACTTTCTTTTAATATAATACACAAAATATATTCAAAAAAAGGTTCTTTCCCTGTTTATATATCTTTACAAATGTTTGTACATGACGACAAAAATGTTTAATGTGAAAAATAAGGTAAATCTGACGAATCCGTCCCCGGCTCTCCCCTAATCTTATGTAAACATTTTATAAGTATAAAAATATTTTGTAGAAGGAAGGGGGAGGGCACCAGAAATTTTTTTTGGCATGGGCGCTGATAATGTTAGGCACGCAACTGTTTCGAGGTGCCTATACTATACATATTGTACAGTAGTCAGTAAAGAGGATACCTATACTTGTCTATTTTTTTGTCTTGCTTTATTTTTATACTATTGCTGTTCATACAAGTGGCCTCATAATATCACAAGTTAAATCCTAAAAGTTAAATATCTCCTATATTCGAATAATATTTATATTGTATATCAAAAATAAATACAATTATTTTTGTAATTATCTTTGCTTATAATGTGCCGGATAAAATTTATTTAAAGTTAAGAAATAATTGAGATGTATCATACTTAGGTAAAAATATCGAATAAAGTATTCGCACCATTCAAAACACATATGCATAAATCATTGTTTGCTGATTTTGAAAAAACTATCGAAAGGTTAAAAAAATGCCTGGAAAATTTTATTGGCGATACACAATTGAACCAAGTAAGATTAATTATGGTTATTCATATTTCAGATAGTATAGTCCAATATTAACAATTTTCATTTTTTTTTTATATTCTAATTTAAAACTATATAAAAATGTTTCATTTTTTTCGGATAGGTATTCGTTTTTTATTGTCTTAAAAAGAATGTGGCGAAAATAAAATTGAATAAAATATAAATAAATACAATTTTTTTCCTGTAACCTAAGGTGGTTTTAAATTTAAAAACTAGTGAGGAATGTTTTTGTTTTAACTTTTATACACTTTTACCAATAATGAATGAAAATTTACACATAAGAAACAAGGCTATTTAAAGTTGAAAAGAGTGTTCCCCGCATTGGTGACCAACAAGATACAAATCAATGGAAAATTTAAATCATAATCAGGGCTAAGAAAATGATACATTGAAAATCTATAATAAAGGCATTAAAATGTTACCAATAATGCTATAAAAATATATTTTAACCATGAAAATGCTACTAAAAAATGACTTTAAAATGTAAAATTTCAGCTGAAAATAATTTTTAATATTGAAAAATAAATTATTAATGAATACATTTTTAAATATTCAAATAAATTAATTCTTAAAACACCTAAATACAATTTAATATTATAATATCTATGTAAAACAATAAATTAAAAACTATTTTATTTAATATAAGGTACTTTTTTTTTTATATTAATTTATATAAATAATCAATAACAATGTTTATAATTTGCTTTTTTAATGTTCTTTCACTTTTCAGTAATATTTTGAAATAATTTTTGTATTAAACACAGTCATTTTAAAATAAAATGTATTAATTATTAGAAAAACTTAAATATTTACAAATGATTTAATAGATACATACCATTCAATTAGCATCTCTGTTGTTGCACTGGACTATTAAGATCTCTTTTAAATTTTCAAACAGAAATGATCTGCGATTATCAGCTGATAAAGTTTTATTTGATGAAAATGATCTCTCAACTAGGGCTTACGATTTCCTACGGGTATTTGAAATATACGGATACACGGGTAGACGTGTATTTAACACGTGTATTTAATATTACACGTGTATTTAGTATTACACGTGTATTTAATATAACACGTGTATTTAATATAACACGTGTATTTAATATAACACGTGTATTTAATATTACACGTGTATTTAATATAACACGTGTTTTTAATGATCTATAACAATTTATAAATGTTAATAAATTTAGGATATAGAAAAAAAAAATTTAACAGTAGTACACAGGCGTACATTATAGTATACATTATATAGTTAGTTCGATGGTCAAGGACGTCGTTGCAGATTATACTTATATTATATTATGCTCTGTGTGTGCTTTGTCTGCTAAGTCATACCACAGAATAGTTTTATCATTGAATACATTTATATTTACATTCATATTAAATACAAGTGTAATATTAAACAGGACTTGAAACCGATTTTCGTTACCGATTTTGAATACCGGTTTAAACCGTTAAAAATCGAAACCGAAATTGGAAAAAATCAAAACCGGTATCCAAAACCGAAACCGAAATCAGAGAAAATCAAAACCGGTAGCCGAACCGAAACCGAAACCGGAAAAATTTTTTTCGGTTTCAAGCCCTTAAATATACGTGTTATATTAAATACACGTGTAATATTAAATACACGCGTAACATTAAATACACGGATCAATACACGGGTTTCATAATTACACGTGTACCCGTGTATTTAAGTACACGTGAAATCGTAAGCCCTACTCTCAACGTCCACTTATGTTATAGGAGCAAATTTCAAATGAGTCATATTATCGAGATTTAAATTTTCTGGCAGTTCCCGTTTTGACACTTCATCTCCGTTCAAAATTTTCGAGACTGTACTTATTGATTTAAATCCAGTATTTTTTTCTAAAACTGTTTTCATTTTCAGTTGTACGGCCTTACAAATTTTGTTTTGCGCCTCTTCGATTTTATTTTGTACATCCAAAACAATTTTTATTGTCTTAAACAGAGGACAGCCTATTTTTTGAAAATGCAAAATAGCATTAGTTAATACACTGAAATTTGATTTTATAAATGTTAAATTACATTCTAGGTTAGTATCTTTTATTATATCATAGACATTTTTTTATTGAAATAGTATCATCTTCGTTTAATTAAAGAAAAATGTTCACAATAATAAATCGCCGCGTTGATCCATGTACCCCATTTTGTAAGTATGGACTTTGGAGGTAAAGGAATATTTAATACAATGTTTCGAAAAATGTGTATTCGGGAAGGAGCTTTTAAAAATATTTTTTTTCATATTTGAAATCAACTTTTGCTTATCAACTTTTGGAAACTGTAATTTAATTTCTTAGCATACTTAATACAGTGTGTGAGCTACACAAGTAATATGTATCATTTTAGGAATAAATATTTTAAGAGACTTAGCAGCTTTTACCATATATGGCACCGCATTTGATAAAAACAACAAAATACAATAGTCACGATAACTCGAATGTCAAGAGAGATAAAAATTAATTCAACTTATATATTTTTATAGCTACGTAACTCGAATTTTTTTAAAAATACGAAAAATCGAATTAGATATTTTTTTTTTTTATTTAATTTGCTTTTATTAGGAATATTATTATATGTATATTTATTAACTACAATTACAATTAAAAAATTTAATTTTAAAACTCATTTCCTATATCTGTATTTATTATTTAAATATGTTATTAAAAGATTACATTTTAAAACACAAAATATGCATAATTCTTACAATTTAGAAAAATAAGAGTTTAACGTTTGGGTTGTTTTTTTTGTATATTTGAAATAAGATGTTCCTAGCCTTGGCTATCAACATCTAATGATATTTACTATGGTACATTTATAATTATTTAAACATCATTATTAATTAAGATAAGAATTAAAATAGTAAGACAGAATTAATTATCTATCTAAGATATATACATTGGTAATTGTTAGGCTAGATTGACTTAACTATATTTGTAACAGTGAAATGGTTAGCTCAAATAAGATAATAATAATAGTATAAGGGCATAAACAAATGTGAACATATATAACAGATAATTGAGGCATATTTAACAATAAAATACTACGACTTTTAACAGATAACAACAGCTGCGGTGTATTTTGCGTTGCTGTTAAACAAGAAAGTCGTGTGGACATCCACGTTTTAGTCTACGTTGAGGTGGATATACATGCAGATTATAGTGGAGTGAGCCAGTTGAGTTTACCAGTGAGCTATGGAAGTTTTTTTGATAAGATTTATATCAAGTTTAAACCAAGACGCGTTGTAATAATGCGTAGCACTTTATTTTGAAAGATTTGAATTTTACTGATGTGAGAGGACGCATATTTCCCCCAGAACGGACATGCGTAAGTGAGTAGTGGGCGTATTTGTTTGTATATAAGAAGAAAGCATTTTTTCTGTAATGAAGATTTTTTTAT
>JACXSJ010003301.1:10470-26405 GCA_014851325.1 Pentalonia nigronervosa
ATATGGGGCTGCCATGTTAGTCGTTTATGCAAAGTCAAGCCAAGGTATTTTACTGACGAGTTCCAGATTATATTTACATTGTTGAATATTAATTGTGCAGTGGGGGGGGGGGGGCAGTAACGACGAAGATTGAAGATAACACCTGTTCTTTTTGACGCGTTTATTTAGATACGCCATTTTTTACATCAGTAAGATATTATAACAAGATGGACTTGCAGATTTGTGGTTATTGCTTTCATATTGCGTGAGTCGATGAAAATTGTCGTGTCGTCTACAAAGAGGGCAATATACTTACGAGGTGATTAGGGGTATCGTTATGTAGATGTTAAATAGTATAGAATCAAGTTTAGAGCTTTGAGGTATACCAGTTGATGTAGGCATAAGATCAGAGGTGTTATCATTTATTTTAATGGAAAATTGCCTGTTTAGTGGAAATAAATTTATAATTTTGAACGAATAAGATTGAGTATTTATGGATTTTAATTTGTACAATAGGCTATCATGCCACACTTTATCAAATGTAATATTGATATGTTCAGTTATCCTAAGGAGTTGTTGAACCTAGAATGATTTGATCTAAACTCAAATTGGAATTTAGGTATGAGATCTATGGCATTCAAATAGAAAAGTAGTCTAGTGTGAATGATTTTTCAAATTATTTTGAAATTTAAGTAAAGAGGCTGATTGGCCTATAACTATCAGGATTGGATTTGTCCTTTTCTGGTTTGTTAATGAGTATAATATATTATATTATATTATTATAATTATATTTTATTTATTTTATATTTGGTTGTAACTTTTCATTTGATTGGAAAGTAACTAAGCCGCAATAGTGAGTTAAATAATGTGGTCATGAACAATAATCCTTTCAGTGGTAATTTTTTAACGTGAGGTTTGTAATTTTTTCGTGACCCAGTGATTTTTTGTTCGGAAGAATTTTAATAATTTATTTGATTTCGTTTGGTGTTTGTAAATTTATTTTACTTTTTTATTTTATTTCGTAATTTGTAGAATATTGAATTGCATAATTTAGAAGTTTTAAGAAGTATTTTACTCTTAGGTTGTTGCTTGGGTTACAGATATGGTTGGGAGAAAGGTATTGTGCAGCATGTTTAAAAAAACATCATATTTTTCTAAATCGGATATGACAAGTTTTGTATCAGTGCGGAGAGGGGAATGGTGTTGATATCTTGGTTTACTAACGTTTTTGTTGCTTTCCATAAATTTGATTCTCTTCATCGTATGTTTGACAGATAACTATTGTAGGATACACGATAATTCTATAAAGCTATTTGGACTTTCTTGGTCAGCGAATTTAATATTATTTTGTTTGCAGGGTTCCTATGATTTTGCCAAGTATGTCTGGCTAAATGTTTACGACGGATAAGCGGAGATATAGGGTGTGGTAAGATGCCAGGACTGTGAAGATTTTGAGGTACGAAATTTGAGCAGGTTAGCGCGGCTTCAGTTATGACGTCCGTCAGATGTTCGGCTGTTTGTTCTACTATTTGAGTAGTAGGTATACTTGTTGGTATTTTCAGATTGGATTGTACAAGGTATTCAATTTAGGATTCATCGAAAAGATTGAATGCAGTTATATAGTTAATAATATATAGTAAATTTTGTATTTACCGTGGAGAAATTTTTGAATGTTATATTTGCTAATGAAGTATAAAATTTGTGTAATTGGAAATGTAAACATATATAGATGGGATTTTAAGTCTGACCTGTGGTTGCTGAGTACTGTTGTTTTCTATAATATTATCCATTTCTCCGGTGTCTTGAAGAGTTACTAGTGGAGCGAATCTATTTTTGCTTGTGTGACAAGGTATGAGAGCAGCACTGCTAGTTCTTTTCTTTGAAGTATCAGACAGGTTGAGGTCTTAAGGTGAAGTAATTTTATTATTGGAATGCATTTGAATTAGAATTAGAAATACACTCGTTTACGGAGTAAAAGAGTGCTACGGACAACTTGACATAACGGCTACTGATAGCCGTTGGGTTGTTTTAAAATAAAGTCTTCAATTTCTCCAAAGTACTTGAAAGGTATTTCATCTGCATCTTTGGTTTTTTCAATAAATACTCTTACTTTATCAAGTGACGCCTTCGCTTCTATTGTAGAGACAACTAATGAATATCCATCTTCTTCATCTTCATCTGAGTGAGATTTAGGAGTCGGTTGCATTGCATCTATAAAGTCTTGATCACTTAATACTCCAGTTGAATGTATCCTAGTGTCTATTTCAGTAAATATATGAAATGTAATTTCTGTTTCTGGTTCTAATTTATAGTGATCTACTACAACTTTCCAACCGGAACCTCCATCATTAACTTCTACATAAGTATATTTGGTTTCTTTTGCCTTAGTTGAAATTCCAGATTTAATAAAACAATTATCAATTGTATTTTCCTTATTTTGCCATGCTTTATAACACATTCGCATAGTTTGTAACAGATTTATCGAAAAAGATCTAATTCATCGATATCGTTAACCATTTTGTGAATAACTTCTTTACGATATAAAATGTTTAAGTTATGTATTATACCTTGGTCTATTGACTGAAGTTATGAAGTCGTATTTGGTGGAAGAAATTCTACTCTCAATAGAATTGAATTTATTTTTTGTATCACGAGCAATACAATTTTCAATTAAGAGAAGACTCTTTTCCTTTTTAAAATCATTTATTAATCAAAATTAGATAGCCATTTTTCAAACAATGCACTCGTCATCCACGCTTTTCTATTTGATTCATAATCTAATAGATACATTTTAATATTTTTGAAACACCTAGGTTTTACTGATTTTCCAATTAATAATTTTTTAATTTTTTCTGTGCCAGTCATATTTGATCCTAAAAGACTTGTAACTCTCTCTTTACTGGTTTTTCCTCCTGCATAATTCTCTCCTATTAAAACAAATGTTTGACTTGGTAAACACTTATAAAATAAACTCGTTTCATTAACATTATAAACTTCATTAGAGGAATATTGATTTAAAATTGGTAGGTATTTTACTAAACAGTCATAACATATTGATTGGTCAACTGAAGCGTTTTCACTACATATTTTATGAAAAACGATGTTATTCCTACTTTTTTAGTAGCTCAACTAACCTTGACTATTTTTAAATTGTTTGTGACCAAGTTTAGTAGCAAACAATTCAGCTTTCTTCTTTAAAATTTGCCGATTTATTGGAATGTTTTAATTTTTACATCGAATAAACCAATTGAGTAAACTAACCTCTATATCGGGATACTCAGAAATCTTCATTTTCTTCATGGACCTTTTATTAGTTTCATAATTTCGTAAAATATCGTCTTTATTTTTCAGAATAGTTGATAGTGTACTTGGTGGAATATTATATTGCTTGGCAATTTTATTTTTCAGTTTACCACTTTTAGTCACCTCACTTATTATGTTTACTTTTTCAGCAATTATTAATGTAACCAATTTACGTTTAAGATACAACTACACATTGTACACGCTACACAACGAAGATATACGGCAACTGTCGGTTATTTTACAGCATAATAGTACATAGTGATAGTTTCATTTGTACATTTAAGATTGTAAGCCATTTATTTTAATGATAGAATGTATGAAATGACTTAGAGTTATTTATCCTCAACTATTTTTATATTTGACTTATCGCGACAAATATTGCTTTGAGTGTATAGGAATTTCCTAGTGATAAAAAACAATTCGAGTTATCGAGGCTCGAGTTATCACGCATAATTTCTTAGGACCATAAAACTAATAGTGACTTCAAATAATCGACTTGTTGTGACGTAGTTAGCTTTATATAAAACTTCTGAGTTTAAAATAAATATTTTACCTGGGTTATCGATTTCTAAGGTGCCTATTAATACATTTGCCTCATAACGACCAGCTGCATCTGTCGTCTTATCTATGGATACTCATATCTTCTTTTCTGACGCGTATGCTCTTATATTATTTATTGTTTCTTCATATAATTCTTTAACATATTTCTTACGCAATGTCGATTGATCTGGTATGATTTTATTTGTATATTTTTCCAGAAATGATCGAAAATACGGCTGAGATCCTTTAAAAAGTGGTATATTTGAGTATAATAGAACCTTGCAAAGATAGTAATTGAAAGTAGATGCTATCGAAGTGCCAGTTAATAGAGTCTGAGTTATAGATATTTTTTGTTGATTTTTTTTTTCAATACCCATAATATGTTTATCACGTACAACATGTTGATTAACAATACATTTTTTCTCAGCTAAAACTTTTATATCGTAAATTTTGCAATAAATTATTGTGCCGTTTGTAGTAAAAATGTTATTGCCAAATTCACACACATATGCACGTAAACGACCAGTCAAGCATTTCTTTTGTTTAGACATTTTTAAATGTTTATTAAATACATTGTAACACTATAGTATAACACGCGATTATAATAAAATTGTCAAGCATAACGTATTAACGACTGTCGACTAGTGAGTAGTGACTAGTGATCCCGTCAGTTCCGCGACAACACATTCGAATATATTTACACCCACCACCGAAATTCTTATAAATAACAAATACTAAATAATATCACTGTAAACAAATCAATATATATCGTTCCATAATATCTTTCATTTCGTCCAAAGTCCAGACAATCAATGTAATCACTCTCCACTCAGTCATCACTTTGACAAATTCTAAGAATCTATTTTCAGAAATATTTACTGATAATGCTATAAACCCAGAACATTTCACTTTACATTAAATTGATAAATATATACGTAAATATTCTAAAAATGTCAAATATGCATATTATTAACAAAAACTAAAAAAACTCATACAAAAGTATCAAAAATACATTTATTTACGAATATCATAATAAAATGTAAAAAAATGTATATTTGAACTCTGTGATGTATGAATCAAATTTTGTATGTGATAAGCTATGTCCTGGAGTACTATGAAAAAAATGCGAATACTACAAATTGTTAGCCCTAATCATAATATTAGATAAAGAAAATAGGATTAAGAAGACGTGGGAACATGTTGCAAATGGTAGGTACGTTGAAATTAATCGATAATAGATCGATAATAATCGATAAGTAAAGGAGGATAATCAACAATTGGTGTAAAGGTTTGAAATAAAATAATTATTACTTACAATTGTAAAAAAATAGTCAAATTTGTTCATATGCACAAAAATTCAGTTACAAGTTAACATAATAAACTCTTAATATATAATACAGCTAAATATAGCTTAATATATAATTATTTATATATAATAAAAATAGTCAATATTATAAAAATTATAAAATTATTACATTTAAATGTTCAAATTGTATTTCAAAAATGTAATCTTTAAATTTAATTGAGATAGGTATGATGTCATAAATAAGAATAATTTCTTGATATTTTCCACAAATTATAGAAAAACATTGTTCTCTTATTTTTCAGCTGTTGGAATCAAATATATGTAAATTATCGTGTCATACAAATAACAAAGAAGCTTACGAATGTGTGAGTATATTGTACCCAGTAGAGTACTGTAGTACTAGTATTTATAAAATGGATAATTGTTGTTTATTATATACTTATATGGGGTTAGGATGGTTATGGTCCAATGATATTAAATTTTTTAATTAATGAATTTTTTAATTTTTTTTTTTTTATACAAATTATGTATTTATTTCACTTTATTTCTTTATTTATTTCCTATTGGCAATTAAAAGAAAAGTTAAAAATAGTTCAAATTAACTATTGTCTAATTTTATAACAATATAACGTTTCACGCTACTGGATATTTTTCTTCTACAAGGAGAATAATATTTATTAATATTTGTTTCAGAAATATCAATTTTTGCTCTCTTATGTATGAATAATAAAACCATAAATCATAAAAAATATTAATGAACCTTTTAATCTGTTTTATTAAAATTAAAATTAAAAATGTGTTGAATATTTTTACTTTTACTTCGTGTATAATCACATCTCGAAATTATTATTTTGATGTTTATATTGTTGTACACTTTCTTTCGAGTCATCATAGACTTCCCAGCAATTGTTGGACCTAAAAGAATTTGCCTGTAAAGTCCGCTTATCACCTAAAGTCAAGCTCTATTACCAGTAGTAAACTCCATTGTACCCCTCATAAAATATTTTGGCAGTTTATATATAATACCTTAGGTTAGCGGTTCCCAAACTTTTTTAGCTCACAGTGTCCTTTTTGCACTAAACTTTTCTCAAGGCGCCCTTCCCAAGACATAGCATGACTAATCATAAAAAATGAATAAAAAACAAATAAAAACCAGAAAATTTTTTAATTATAATACAAGAATATTTATTTAATTTTAGTTATATACTTTTTACACATTTTAATTATTTTTGAAGATTTACATTTACATTTATATTTAGAGGTCGAAATAGATATAAAATTAATGTGATGGATGTGTTTGCATATCACTGAACATTTTTTCAAATCTTGGAATCAAACAAGACACAGCTACTCTCATTTCTTTTTCAACATTGATTTTGGTTCGATACTTGCTTTTTATTATAGCAACCGCCGAAAACCCAGCTTCACATAAATATGATGTCGAAAACGGAATTAAAATACGTTGAGCCTTATCACTTAAAAAAGGATATTCATCTTTTATAGAAATCCAAAATTTGGTTAAATCCATGCTGCTAAATTTAGTCTTCAAACTATTGTCGCAAGACAACTCGATAAGACTCTCTTCTTCGGTAGAAGTAAACTCAGATGGAGCAATGGAGTTGAATAGATCTTGAATCCAAGAAAATTTATCTATATTATCATTTTGAAAGTATTTTTCAAACCAAATGACGAGTTGCGATAGGTGATCTACAAAAATAGACTTTATATCTTGAGAGATTTCAACTCCGTTAAAGGTCGAAAACTGCTGCAAAGTTAAAAAAGAATCCTTACTCGTGCCTTCATTCATTTTTCTTCTCCATAATTTGAGTTTTTTAATAAAAGCTGAAATTTTTTCCATTGACTTCAAAAGGTGCATATTTTTTCCTTGCAAAGAGGTATTCAGTGCATTCAGTTTATCAAAAATGTCACACAAATATGCCAATTTTATTAAAAATTCTTTATTGGAAAATTCACTGGCATGTTTATGTCCTTCTTCTTTAATAAATACATAAATTTCCTCTCGTAGTTCAAACGTACGTAATATCATATTACCGTGTGACAACCATCGTGCGCTGCTATAGTATAGCAAACTTGTGTGTTCAGCTCCCATATCTTCACATAGTTTTTTTAAAAATCTCGATTTCAGTGGACGAGTATTTATATAATTGACCACATTCACTACATATTCTAAGACTTGGTTCAGTTCAGGACTCAGATATTTTGATGCGAGTGCTTCTCTATGAATAATACAATGAGTCCACAGTGCACCAGGAGCTTTGTTTTGAATAAGCGCCTATAATCCTCCATAGCAGTCAGACATAGAACGAGAGCCATCAGTACAGACACCGACACACTTAGTCCAATCTACACTATTTTCAGACATAAAGTTATCAAGAATCTCGAATAAGTCCTGAGCCTTGGAACCAGCTGTAATATTTTTACAAAAGAGTAAGTCTTCTACCATGTCATCATTATCTATGAACCTTATGTAGCATATCAAGTGAGCATCCTTATTAATATCCGTAGCCTCATCCAGCTGCAACCCAAATGCCTTTTCTTTAAGTTTTTCTATCAATTGATCATTGAGATCATCTGCCATATGGTGAATTCGGCGACTAATTGTAACAACGGCACTTTTGAAAGTAATTTCCCAGACGATTCGCCAATCATAATATTTACCATATCTAAAGCAGCTGGTAGGATAAGCTTTTTTGCAATTGTATGAGGTTTCTTACATTTTGCGATTCTAAAAGCAACTTTATAAGAGGCTATCAATGCATTGTTTGGTATTGATGCATTCTTAAAAAATGTACTTTTTTCCTGTTTTAGTTTTTTCCTCTTTCTATCAAAGTAATCGCGAGATTTTCCAACCGCATACTTATGATTTGTTTCCAAATGGCGCTTCAATTTACTCGGCAACATGCATTCTGATGCTAAAACTGTCATACACAATACACATAATGGTTTTTCTTCACCATTCACTTCTGTCGAAGTAAAACCAAATTCCAAGTAACTATCATCATACTTCCGATATTTTCGTTTTTTTTACAGTCGGGCTGTTACTGGTTGAGGGTATACTTTCCTCCTCTTTACAACGTTTATGACTGTTATATAAAAATCGATCTATGATTTAAAAAAGTCACAAAATTAACAAAATTTCTATATAAAAACGACGAACACGATAGACTCGATAGAGCAACACACTACGCAACACTGGCGGTCATACTAATCCGAAAACAAATTTTATCAAACACGTCTCATAAAGTCATGACTATGGTCTAAAAATAAATTTAAACTCATTAATGGTGGTGAGGATAATGCGACAGAACCGATAACGATAAATAGCTTATCAATTTTGTAAAGTCGGAGACATAAAAATTATTTTTCTCTACCGATATTAAAGTAATCGGTTTTGTCGCATTACCCTCGCCGTCGTCATCGAGTTAAAATTTATTTTTAGACCAGGTAAATTTCTACGGCGACCCGGCCCACAGTTTGGGAACCGCTGATATAGGCAATATGCTATTTAGATGCCGTCGTCCATGGTATTTGTGTTATCAACACATCAACGATGATTACTTTGTGTTTGGTTGTATACGGGTAACGTGTTATCTATGCACGCACTAATATACCTACAGCACCGCCGACTAAAAATTAAATGCATGGTTTTTGCTTAAAAAAGGCTTTACAGGAAAAACTTTTATGCCTCATAGAATGGTCTGATTTAGTTCTTTTTTTTTTTTTTTTGAAATAAGACGATTTTCTACATGATGCATAATTGTACTGTAATTTTTAATTACGTAGCTTAAAACAAAAATAATAAAAACTTGTGAAAATTGCTCATATTCAAAGTCGTAATACATAGTTTTTGAAATGGAATTTAGAAAATGTAAGTCTATTGCGCTCTGCAAAAATTGTTTCTCTTTCAATAAAGTCTGTTCACTTTATATTCTGTTTAAAATGAGATCGTACCTTGGCATCGAACTTCTACCAATTTCTACTTCATTCCAAAGCATTGGCCTCGCACGTTAACTAGGTAGAGGAACGTCTCCAATGTATTTGACCGTTGCGGACGAAAACTGATCGCTGCCAAAGTACGGTTTCATTCTAATTAGAATATATAAAGCACAAGAGTTTTTCCTGTAATATATATTTTTGAGCAAAAAAAAAGGTCACGTGCAGTTCATTTATATCATATCTTTAATCTATTATGTACTAAAATCAAAATTGTATTTTTTTTGAAAAAATAATGTAGCCTCCCATATTTCAAATTTCTTAATCTATGCTTTAGAATAAAAAAACTACACAAATTTAATAATCGCATACGTTTTCTATTTTTATTAGTATATTTATTATAATCAATAAATAATTAATGATTTAACGATAATTAATAATATAATTATTTATTTATTTAACATTTACATTATTAGTGTTTTTTTTTTCAATTCACATAAATACTACGATGCACAAATCACAAATAAATAATAATATATGTTATACGTACTATTAATATATTAAATGAATTTACTTCTTTTAAGAAAAATGAAATTCTTTTTAATATTTAACTGTTTTGTTATTATTAGGGCGATACATTTGAAGAATTTAATGAATCATTATTAAATGATCAATGTAACATTATAAATGTATTAGTAAACTGTCTTAAAATGTACATTGATGATGATGCGATTTTCAAGGTAAGATAAAACTTTTCGATTATTATTTTATTAAAAATAATTTTAAAAATATCGTAAGTAAAGGTATTTAGGAACTTCATAAAAACTAATAAAATAATAATTATAAACCACAAACTTATCTAACGTGCTATGAGCATAACACATGATGTTTTTGTTCTTAGTACTTACCTATCAAATACATTTAATACATATAAAGTATAATAATAATATAATATTATTGTCTTTCCATCAGTACGACAAATTTGTTTCTATTCAATAATCAGACTAAAATTTAAGTATAAACGCTAATACGATTAATTTCAAATCACTAGGAACAAAAACCTTTTTTTTACATTTTAGATCAAGGACGAGGGATTGGCATCAACATTAGTAATTTCACTCTCCCTAATTATCATCGTTTATAGACATAATATGTAAGACTTAATACTTATGAGACCTAAGATTTTATAGTGGGACACATTTTAATGAGAGGTTATTAATGACTTTCTCAAGTAGCTTCGCAGCTCTGTTAATCAGGCTGAGGCCGGTACAAGAAGTCTTACAGGGGCTTATAGCCTTTCCGCAGGGGTACTAAGTGCGCTCTTTTCTACATTATAGGGAAGAAATCCTGTTTAAAACATTTTCTAAACACATTAGACAGGACTTCTGGATTCCGTTGTCAATGATTTTGATAGCCTCATTGGATATGCCATCTGAACCAAGAGATATATTGTTTTTTAAAGAGCGAGCAGCCAGCCGTAGATCCTCTGAGCTTATCAGTGCTTCAGATATTTCAAGGTTGCTTGTGGGCACCTAAAAGTCGGGAGATGGCATATTGTGAGGTTGTAACAGAATGCTAAACTATAAATTGGATCCTACCAATGAAGTCCAGCCCAGAAATTGGCGGAAACTTCACCAGTTTGCCCATTAGCAATATATATAGCATGCCCCAAGAATCGCGCTCTACCTGGTCACAGAGATTTTCACACATCTTTCTTGGCAGTCTTGATAGCTTTAACCAGCTTATTTTTTATCATTTATTGCTGCTGTCTCTTTAGTGGAGGATGCTGTCGGACCGAACAGTTTTTTTTTACATTAGTGTACCCTGCACAGGTGGTTAGCTGTTTTCTAGGAAGAACTGATTTCGACAGACCACAAGAAAACAAATCTACCGCTGCCCATGACCGTCTAATGCATGCAGGTATCGCAAATCCTTGATATGAGGATGTTAGTACATTTGTCTGAGCTGGAGTTGATATTGATCATTTGCAGGGAGCCTGAGGACAAGACTTCTTCTAACAATCGGTAGCTAATTGTCCGTTTTGTTTTTCGTGTTCTATCGCTCATGGATACAGCTGGGACTATGATCCCTAACCCGAGAGCCCTAGTCTGTATGTTTTTAAATCTCCAGCTAGCAGAATATATCTGAAACGTGCTTTCTAGTCTCAACAGGATAACAGTCACAGTATTCCGCCATAGTTGAATTGAGGGGGGATTAGTAGCACGAGTGGAGCCCTATGACAGCAACGGATATCCTAAATCCTGATTCATTTGCACCTATGTTTTCGATTTGAGCACAGTTAACATTTACGATGGTAGCTTTGTTATTGTCATCTGGGTAGCAGTTGAGCCCCACTGATTTATTGTGTTCAGATGTAATGATAAATTTGACTGGTCTCTCAGCCGCCATTTGATGCATAAGAGCCTGGTCCGCTTTACGACAATTTACATTTATTTATATTACATTGGGACCTAGGGGTATCGCTCTCTTTGTCGATCTCCCTAAACTCGATTTTAGCAGACGATTTATGCTTGGACATGGCCGTCCGGTAGGCTGAATGCCTAGCGCTACCCGTATAATGTTCGATTAGCTCATTAATGCCAAGCTTACTGTACAGTAAGGGAGGGTCTTACATGTAGAAGCTTTATGTTCTTTTTTGTTGCATGAGCCACTTTCTGCAGTACGGTCTGGCCCGTTACAGAAATATTAGATGTGGCTGTTTTCTAGACATCTGAAAGATTTTAGAGCTTTGATTTTTGTTTTTATTCTTACATTGACCCATCCTATTTTGATGCAGGCTATGTATACCAGCTTTTTTGCATCTAAGCATTTTAACCTAAAGTTTGCTTTTTGAAACCCAGTAAAAGATTTTCGGATACTTGTAACTTTTACGGACAGGTCATCAGATGCTACTTCTAGGACTTTTCTGACGCATGTCTTCCAGAACAAAAACCGGATTTCACCCAGAAGACGGTCGTGGAACATTTCGACAAAATATACTTAAATAATTTTAATCTCAGTTTTTGTAGTTTTTTTGTCATGTTGGATATCATTTATTATCAATATTTGAGTTATTTAATTATTTGTTATTCTTAATTGTGCAAAGTCTCATCAAATAACAAGGTCATCAGAAGTTTTTTTAATAATATTCAATATTGAAGGGTGATATTTCATGGTATTCCAAAATTTATGAAATAAAAAATATATGGGTACGCAAAGATAAATAAAGATTAAATTTTTATTCAAATAATTTTAATATTAATATTGAGATAAAATATTTACTAATAATTTTAGATTCAGGATAAAAATTTTTTTAGTTATAGAAAATTGGAAAAGGCTTATATAAGTAGGTACTTGCTGTGTATAATATGTTGATATTAAATCTAATTACATTCAGTATTTTATTTAAATGTAATACCGTAATAGTTAGGTCTTAGGTAATCTATTAACCACCCATTAAATTTTTTTGAAATATGCTACCGCTGTACACTGTCCCCTTTTTATAATAGTGAATTAATTTTAACATGACATATGTAAGTATCAATTTTGAAACAAATTAATAGTATTTCGAGTTATGTTTTAGTTGTTAAATGTCAAATCGTCAGATCAAGACAAATCATCTAACTGTCTAGAATACATTTATATAGCTATGAAAAAAATATTTGCGTCTATTTCGTTCAGCTCACGTAAGCAAACAATTGAAGATAAACCAATTGATTGTCGTGTAAGTTACATTAGTTAGGTACATTTACAATATTATTATTTATTACTTATTTTTTTAAGGTGACACGTCAAAATATCCCCGATAAAATATCCCTAAACTAAAATATCCCATGTGAAATATCCCGCGTAATTATTAATTCAAAATTAAAACATTTTTAAAAAAAATATTAAAATAGTACATTTTTTGTCAAAAATTATTATACTTATTATAATACTAAGTTATGTGCTATTGATTTTTAATATTTATTGTTATTAGTTTTATCATATCCTCTTATAACAACAACTAACCGCTTGTCCAAATTTTTATAATTTCGCCTTTTTTTTTGTTGAGGTACACTAGCTGTTTGTTATACCATTTTGGCCTCCTGCAGTCATTGTTCTCGCTTTAACATATTTATAAACTTCCACACCATTACATGGTTAGCTACCGGTGCAGAATTAAACGCTCTGTGCCATCCTTCTATTTGCATTATTTGTCCTGGGAGAGCCTTGCTTTACAGCATCAAACATATTCCATATTTTAATTGGAAAAATAGACGCTCATCGCCTACCATCACTTGTTGGTCTCTTTATCCACATGTCCTCAAAATAATCAACAACTGTTTGTAAATATTTTTCTTTTTTCTACGTAGTAGTTGGAGTTAATTAGTTCTTCAAATGTAAAAATAATATTATCAACAGGTACAAAGGCAAGAGCTGATAATTTTTTTATTTTGTGGGAAAATATTACGTCTGTGGAATACCTATTCTTTAATCCTCGCGATTGCAATTTTCCCCATATGCATTGGGTAAAATGAAAAAAAAAATCCATGTATTTTAACATCAGTGTATAATTCTTTAAATGCCTGTTCAAAATCTATCATAATAGCTTTTGGTTGTAAATTTGATTTAGTACTTCGGTATAACTATTTTTGTTTTTATTATACATTAATATATATAAGTGGATATACAGTGCAGATATCGTGTTGATATACATGTCAATGTTATCGTGAATAGTATGCAGTTGATTAAATATATCGGGTACAGATTTAAACGTTCTATCTGCAAACCATATTTCAGAGTCGTTCAGTATATTTAAATTTTTATTTGTTGTGAATATCAATATTCTGTTATTAATATCACAATTTTCATTATTTTTACTGTCATATAGCAAAAAAGGTAAATTACACAAGGTTAATGTGTATTCACTAGGTATTACTAAAGAATCAATAGTCACAGGGTTGGGTGGAGGTACATTATTTCGATTTCGAGAACGTTGAATTGTCCGACTAAGTGCAACAGATGAAGGCAACTGAAATTGGCATATATGTCTTAGAAAATACCTCGCTAATAATATTTCTTGTTGTCTCCGTAGAATCACTAGCTTCTTTTATTCGTTCTAATACCTTCTTTGATTCTAATCGGGCTACATCTGGAGCGTGTTCATAATCTCCTATCTTATCAAGGAATTCCCTACAAAAATAATCATAATAAATTAGTTAAAGTTTAATCATAAAAATAATCGTACGAGCAGTATTCCTTTTACAATTGTCGTTAATAGTATATTACTTAAAAATCTGGTAAAAATATTATCACTTATAAATACGGTTTTACGAACTTGTGTTTCCTAGTTATAAAATTAATGGTAACGACATTTCTTATATTTTATTATTATGTATACTATTATATTGGCGTCCTAATAATTAATCATAAATAAACAAACCTGATAAGTCGTCTGTGGTTGTGTAACATCTTGTCAAAAAATTTTTACTTTTGTACTCAGTGCAACGCCAAATTATTTTTTTCAATCTTTCAGTGTATACTAAATAAATATCCTTCAAATATTAGTAAATTATTGCCTTTTTGGCTTTTGATAAATTATAGCATTTTTTAATTAAATAAAACGTGTTAGTTAAATAATTTAATTAATCAATCGATTTTAGTAAATTAAGTTAAATGCTCACAACACACACTCTAAGTAATGGTATACAATGACACACTATAATACCATTATCAAAATAACGAATAACACTTTAGATAAAATGCGATTATTACTTCTAATCGCAACTTTTATAATAAAGGTTATATAGTATTATATTTTGTCAGGATATTTTTATGCAGGAAATTTAGTCATGGAATATTCTGTCGGGGATATTTTGTCGTGGAACCATTTTTTTAAGTGAATAGTTATTGAACAAATAGGCTTCATTGCACACAAATATTTAAATCGAATAAAATCACAATAATTTCCTAAAAACAGCATGTATTTATAAATAAAGCATTGATTTAACGTGCATAGGAACATGTTTAAACGTTCATAAATAATGATAAGAAAGAAGTTTAATCTCTTCTATCATATCATATTACCTGATGAATAACTTTTGTTATTAAAATAAATTATTAGCTTATGCGTCTATAACTTTTATAATTCGAAATATTAACATATGTATGTAATATATATTAAACATTAATATAAACTATTAATTTTAATTATTTCTAAATTTTATTTTAGTCACAAACTGAAGATTCCAGTTTAGGAGAAAATTTGACGTTAAATAAACTTGAAGACCGACCGATTTGCAAGGTAATAAAATCGTGTATTGATATAAATTCAAATTCAAAATTTAGGAAAGTAAGTAATAGCTCTGCTGTGCAGTAGATTAAGTGTACCTATTCAAGGTCAATGTAATTTATATTTAAATTCAATGTTTAATCATTTCATACAAAAGACGATTCTGAGCGAAAGGGTCCTTATTGTTATAACTTCATAGCTATTTTCAATGGAAAATCTAAACATAAGAAAATGGTATAGTAATTGATTTTTTTTATAAGATTCATCTAATGTAAAAGTTTCTTTGCTGTTGAAGTTTTTGTATCCATTATGTCGAACAATCTTATACCTCTAATACAGTGGTTCTCAACCTTTTTTAGTTCACGGCACACTATTATACGCCACAAGTTTTAACGGCACACTCACGCACTTGACAACCACAACAACTTCGACAAATTCGCCGAAGGCATTAGTTATCGCCACGCGCTTATACATGTATCCGGTATCGTCTTATCTGCACAATTAGCACACAATTGGTCAATTGATAATTTCAATTTATTTCCGAAAAACTGTATAGTTCTAAAAACTACGTCGTATTAA
>JACXSJ010003302.1:8001-18105 GCA_014851325.1 Pentalonia nigronervosa
TCAAACATGTCGTCTATCATAACGTATATCTTGAAATTAGGATTGTTTTCATTAAATGGGTAAATTAATGTTTCGACGCCATTTATTGTTATTAAATCGTAATGTTTCGCAAGCCAATAATCACGGGTTTGAGTTTTTTTAATTTTTATATTTTTGACGTCAGATATCAAATTTAAATATTTTTCATTAGATAAAATAGTACTATTATTTTTGTACTCATGTTTTTCAATTGATTCGTAAAATTGTTGTTTCATAAGAATCATTGTTTCATCCATATTGAATATAATTTAAAAAAAAATTAATCAAAAAAATTAAAACACGTGTAAGTACTACAGCTATATAATGCATTGAATGTATAACTATGGTGTACTGCAAACAACTGGACGAGAAACAAACATAATAATATTATATGTTCTACCACAACGAAATAATAAATTCGTCGGAACGTTTCGTCATCAGAACGTCGGTTAGATTTAATCGTCACTTATTATTGACTTTATCTTGCCTTATCTTAACGAAATCTAATATATAAACTATAACTGAGCAATTACGGGGGATTCATAAAATACCTAGTTAAATTTAATATTACATGTTTTATCACATTGATTTGGTTAATGTATGTAATAGCTAGGTATTTCATAAAATATCGCCAATAAATACTTTAACGCTAACATATATATATATGTATAATTATTATACATTGATATGAAAGTATTTCAGTATTCTTATCCTTGATTCTCTTAACAAATCCCTTCTTTTTACCAATCATTGCTTGGGCGCCATCGGTTGAAATATACACAATTTTATCATAACTAATATTTGATTTAGTCATGAAGTCGTCGAAAGTAATAAATCTTCTCCACGAGTCTTGCATTTCAATGGCAATAATGCTAGCAACTTGTCTCTAAATACTCTACTTTCAACATCTAAAAATCGCACAAAAATTGACATCTGCTCAGAATCAACAATATCACATGACTCATCAACTGAAATAGCGTAGCAAGGAGCCACCTGTAAAATATGAATTAAATTATTTTTGTTGTCATCGGCCATCAGTTCTGTTCTTCTTGTATTGCTTCTTGCTGATAGAGGTATACTTTGAATAGCATTAATTATGTCCTTTTTTTCTTCAAAAAGTGCAGTGGCTACTTCCAACATACACTCTTTTACAATTTCTGAGTCTGTAAATGACTTTTGGTGCTTATTTAACGTCCAGCAAACACGTAATGCTACTTCTACTGACTTTTCTTGCCCACTCATACTTTGTACTAACATAGTCGTACTATTTTTATAAGACAAGAGACACTCTTGGAGCTTATCTTTACGCGCTGTACTGCCAAGAGGAATTTTTTTTTAAAATCTTTATGCAATGTATCATAATGACGCATTAAATTAGTACATTTAATGACAGCAACTATGCTGTTGTATATAAGACAAATTGGAACGGCTCCAGCTCTTACTTTATTTATTTATTTATGTCGTGTTAGGCTGCATTACACTAGAATAAATTACAATAGATTAACATATTATAGAACTCATAGTAAACATTTTAAAAATAGGTAAGATAAAACAAATAAAATAAAATTAAAATAAAATAAAATAAAGTAACTATAATATTATATGTATACATAGGTTATAGTGTAATAATTATAGGTCGGTTATTGGTAACATCTTTGGTATTTTGAGTTTCTACTATCACAATGTGTCATATAATGTTTGACCAGTACTTGGCCATCTCTATTGCCTTCTGGTTTGCTACCACAAGGTCCTTTTCACTGCAGGTAATTGGGCACTCACAGCATACCAGTATGTGATCCATTGTTTGTTCCTCGCCGCACTCACAAATCGCCAATGGGTCTCCTAGATAGCCCCATTTTTTCAGATTGGCTTTACAACGTCCTACTTTTGTTCGTAGTCGGTTTAGACTTCTCCATATCATCCAGCTATTGTTGTATCCGGGTGCGAGGTTTTCCGTTGGCATTATCCATGTTATTTCGTCTCCCATTTCTTCCCTCCATCTCTCGACTCTCTCATTTTTGGGATTTCTCGTGATGCATCTTGTCCATTTCATAAAACTATTTCTGGATTTAAGTCGGTATTTGCCTTCCTGCAGTCCATGCATAATGTACTGGTCATCATTCGTCACTTTTGTTCGCTCCCAGTCGGCCTGTACGGACCGTCGTATTTCAGGTGGAGCTATACCAGATAGGGTGTACAGTTTATTTATTGAAGTATTTCTTAAGCATCCTGTGATGAGTCGACATGTCTCATTCAGGGCTGTGTCTATTTTTTTTTGTGTGTGCAGACCCTCCCCACACTTGGCTTGCGAATTCGTCGGTTGAGAAACAAAGTGCTAAGGCTGTTACTCTCAATGCATGCGGTTCGGCTCCCCACGCAGATCCGACCAGTTTACGCAATAACCCATTCCTCGTGTTGATTTTCATTTTCGTTTTTTCGCAGTGTACTTTATATGTTAGTGATCTGTCTAAAACTACGCCTAGATATTTAGGATTCGGGTTATTGACTAGCTCTACACCTTTCCAGGTTACGTGCAGTTTTCGGTTGGCTTCCTTGTTCCTGAGGTGAAATGCACAGACTTCTATTTTCGATGGATTGGGACGTAAAGTGTTTGCTTCAAAATATTCGTCCATTTTGGCAAGTGTGTCTGATAGTTTCCTCTCAATGATCTCGAAGGTGTTGTCTTGTACTGCAATTGCTGAGTCATCGGCGTATATATAGTGCTTGATATTTGCATCGTTTGAAATTGGTTGATCGTTCGTGTATATATTGAAGAGTGTCGGCGCAAGTACACTTCCCTGTGGGAGGCCGTTTTTTACGTTTCTCCACCGACTATTTTTTCCGTCTAAGGTAACAAAGAACAGGCGGTTACTAAGTAGGGCTTCAATTATTTTTACGAAGTTATAGTCATATGTCATTTTATATAGTTTGGTTAACATAATATTATGGTTTGCAGCGTCATATGCTGCCGACAGGTCTACGAACGCCACGCCCGTAATTTGTTTATTTTCGAAACCATTTTCGATGTACTGGGTTAGGTTCAGTATTTGTCTGGAACAGGATTTTCCTGGTCTGAAACCAGATTGTTCCAAGATTAAATCTTTGTCCACTACTGGCATGAGTCGGTTGAGCAGCATTCTTTCATATATCTTATAGGTGTGGCACAGTAGGGAGATCGGTCGGTAGTTCTTTGGGTCCGTTTCCTCTTTACCAGGTTTCAATTGAGCGATTATTTTTGATTTTCTCCATATCTTAGGGATTTTTTGTACAGTATTTATATAGTTAAATAGATCTATTACCCATTTTTTAGTCCCTGGTCCTAAGTTCCGGAGTTGTTCTGTACATATATCATCAGGTCCGGCAGCCTTGTAGTTTTTCATTACATCTATAGCCTTTTGTAGTTCAAACGAGTTAAACTGTTTGGATAGGTAGTCTGTTTCTTTACATGATTCACGTACCATTCTCTTTTTCGGTATTTTACGATTTGTCTTAGGTGGTTTGCCATTTAGGAGTAATGTATGTGCAATTTGGTTTGGTGTTACTTTAGGTGGTGTCGGTTGTATGCGTGGGATATTTCCTAGGCGCCTAAGCAATCCCAATGCTTTTCTACTGTCGTGTCGCATGTCAACATTCTCTAGGGTTTCACACCATCTCTTTCTTCTAGTTTCAGCAACAGCATTGAGGGTCTTCATCCCCTCTTCTATTGTTTGTGTACTAAATGGATCTTTGTTGTATTCTCCTATATAGCAATCAATTTGTTCAACTGCTTCTGGTGATAGTCCTGGTATATGTTGTATTCGGCATCCTCTGGGAATATTTTTTCTTGATAGGTCTTTACTATTTCGACAAATTGGTCATAGTTATCTGACGTAGGAGCTATGCAACCAATTTTTTCGTCTAACTCTTTAGCGAAAGCTGTCCAATCGGCTTTCTTGAAATTAAATCATCTTCTAAACGGTAGGAAGTTTGGTCTGATAGCTGCTGAAAAGTCACACTGGATAGGCCTATGCTGAGTACACGGTATAGGTTCGCACATCTTTTTGAAGCATTGAATACTTGTAGCTTCACTTACAAAGATTAGGTCAGGGTTGTATCCACGTTTCCACCTACCACTATTGAACGATGGTGAGAGTTTGTGATCGTGGATTAAGCTAAGTTCTTTAGATACTGCCCAAGCTTCCAGGGCATGACCATCATCGTTTGTTTTGCTGTATCCCCAGCTTGTGCTGTGACAGTTGAAATCTCCAAGAATAATTCTTACATTACGTGCAGCAAAATTTTTTGGTTTGTGGAATTTGAATGGGGAGTTTGGCGGCTTGTACACAGATGTGACTGTACATTTTCCTAGGTCAATCGTTATGACTTCAATATCATCTACTTCCGTCATTTCCGAGGATATGATGTCTATTGAGGGTTTAGTAAAGATTGCACTGCCGTATTTTTTATGAGATCTTATTGCTGCCAGCCTCATTCCACTTATCTTGGGTGTTCTCGATTCGTCGTTGCCCCTGTGTGTCTCTTGTATACATAATACGACACATGAATTTCCTTACACAGTTGTGCCAATATATCTTCTTTATTAGGTGATATTCCTTCGATATTAATCGAAATCGTTATTAAAGCTGGTCCTGAAAAGGACCGTTTTGAGTTCTTGTTTGTAAATCTGTTTGATTCCATTCAGTTTCGCTGCCTATGTTTGGAAGAATTCGCCAATAAAATAGTACTTTGTTGGGTAATATTTCATTGTTGCCTCGGGTACACCACGTAGAGGTTTCTTCCATGTACCCGAGCTCTTACTGTTATTGTAAAACAATATTGTTCGGTCCACTCAGCCAGAAACTTTCTGTTTTCATTGTCAACTTTACATTTTTTGGAAAACATACTCGATTGCACACGAATAATATTTATAAATTAATAAGTTTTAACACTATGGACGCGATGCAATTTTAATCGAATACGAATAATAAATTATAATAATAATTTCTCGACAAACGACAAACGCAACGCGTTAATAATTAAATCGAACTAAATAATATTATTAAATGTTTCAAGAAGTAGTTTCAATGTATGGTGTTGTTCTGTTATCGTGACTATTATTATAAACAGCGGTATACGATGAACGCTATCGTAATTTTCAAATAAATCATAAAAAAATAGATTGCCTCAAAAGTTTATTGTTACTTGTGTACATTAATTTACACATACACGCGTATGTACACGAATGCAAGCGACTCGGCCCGCATCCGTGACTGCGGCACGTTCAACAACACGGATAATCATAAAGTATAAACTGTTATTATTATATAATAATATATATGAACGAAAAACTAAGAAAAATTTTTGGCGGTCCAGTTATTTCCCTTCCGCGGGCCGTCTATTGCCGACCCCTGGTATATACCTTATAAAAAATAAATAAAAAAAAAATTTTTTTTACATACTGAACATCTTTTAAATATTGGTTTATTTTTGGTTAAACACATGTTGTTTTGGATAAAATGTTACACTGTGAGTCTCGGAATATCATCACCTCGCCACCTTTTTTACTTGGTGATGATGCTATATCCTTGGATGTGTATTTTTCGAATATTTCTTTTATTAATTACAAACGAAAATCATCCAGTGGGATTTTCTTTTTTGTCACAGATTTATACGTTGAATAAGCATTTAGAAGGCCAAGGTCAAATAAATGAAAAAAATACATTTTTTTATCACTTCATATTCTTTTGAAGACATTTAGCTGAACTAAGCAACAAGTCAGTTTTATCTATAGTAACCATTGATGCAATATATCCTATCACAGAAGTTGGTTTATAAACTTTATTATTCATATATTCACTTTTCCCTGTATTACACATTGTATCATACAAAAATGTTATAAGCATATGGATGTACCTTCTGTCATGCCATTTAGTTGTTAGCATTTGTTTAGTAAACTTTTGTTCCATTTCACTAGCATTTAATATTTTGGACAATTTTGGCATACTTTGACTGTTACTTCTAACTGTTCCAGTGACATGATTTTTTTTTATATAAACTTAAAGCTAATGATATACTAGAGTACCAATTATCTATAAAAAGGTAATGTCCTTTGTTTCATCATTGTAATCTCACCTGCAACAGACTTGTACAAGTTAGGACCGCTATTTACTAGTTTAGTTGATTCACCAGTATAAATAATTAAGTCTAAAATAAAATCGGTTTAAACGTCACATAAGACAAAAAGCTTTGTTTTGATCAACTGTTTCAATGATAAACGGCCTTTCTATAGCGTAAGACTTTTATTAATTACCAAGTTATTGTAAAGTATGAGAAAATCTTATATATTTTTTTTTCTTAAATCACCATATTTAATTTAAATATCCTATCTTCAGGTATCTGTTCTTGGTTATTAGAAAAGTGTAGCATTTTTATCAAAGGTAACACAGGTAATACCTGTCTCGACTTAATAACATAGAAAAAATAGCCTGGTAAAGTAAAGAGTTACTTGACCAGTAATCAAATACTTTATTTTTTTTTTCAGGCCATTAACATTGTAATTGCTATAATTATATACAGTTCAATTGTATTTATATCAAACCAATAATTACTTCTTGAGGTTTTTGAGACTGATTCACTATTTTGTAACTTGTATTTGTTGATTCCAAAAGCTATTTATGCTATGAATTGAGGAGTTATTAGAGCTTCATAGAAGTCCAAAATATTGGAATTATAGTTTACATCAAATTCATCTTCTTCAAATTTACACTGAAAAAAAAATTAAAAATTATTATTCATACCCAATATTTTTACATGAGTCACCAGGTTTTGGTGGCTTGCGCCTACCTCCGGTTGTCCGCGCCTTAGCGCTGAGCGCTAATTGCGGGCGACGGTGGAACTGGAGCGACGCCGGCAAGCCGTCATCGGTCCAGGGTCTTCTGTGGAACACCGGCACCGAGCCCGAGGGCCCGTATCTTTTCCGAGGCCCAGGACGACTCAATCAAGTGGGTACCGTGCCTAATACTAGGTACAATGGTTTTGTTTACTATCTAGCGCTGGTCCCACAACCACCACGTTTCAGCAGAGGTAGGCTCCTCAACCTGAGGGATACCGCATCCGGTACGTCAAGCCGGGCCAGCGTACGGTGGGGCTCCCCTTCCCGTGGCACCGACTAGGTTTTGAGTTGACGTCGGTTGGTCAACCCGGTCAGCAAGCCGACCTTCCACTATACTGGCTTTCCAGCCGGCTAGTGATGCCAATATTATTACAGTCACATTATATTCATTAAATAGTTATAATTCAATAAAATGAAAAATATTACACAAACAATTTTTTAACTGAAATACCTACCAATCTAATTATGACAAATTATAAAAATTGTACTTTATATTAAATTATAAAAAAATGTATATATTAGTATATATATATATATATATATATATTAAATTAGAAAAATGATATATTTTTTTAATACCTAGTAAATGATATCTATATACATAAAATCCAAATACTACTGATTGACTGATCGCTGTATCTCAAAAACTACGTAACGTACCGACTTGAAATTTGGAATATAGGTTCTTCTCATATTTTCACCGTGCAATAAGGAGGGATTTTCAAAAATGTTGCGTTTTAGTGGAGTAATTAACAATTATAATTATTCACCGCCAATACGTATTGTTCGGCACGGCGGCCCGCGGTTCTCCAGCTACCTGCAACCTATCCTTTTTGTTCGTCGTCGTCCGGTCGTCGTGGAGATAAGAATAATTGTTCCGAGAAGTTTATCGATAAAAATAAGGTCGTCATTTCGATGGGTAACAACTGGTAAATGATTACCAAGAGATTGATATTGAAACCATTGTGGACGTTGTTTACAACAAATGCTTAGTGCTGCTAGAACAGGTCGTCTTTTTAATGGGTAACCATTCACATCATCAATTTGAACTTCCTTCACCATCTCACAATGCGAGTGAATTAATTGTTAATCGTGATTATCTGAGAGAACTGTCTTATGACGTAGAACAGCTTTCTAAATTAGTTTTTCACAACATAACAAAGCTTAATCCTAAACAAAGTCAAGTTAATTACCAAGTTATAAGAAACGGTGATTCAGATTCTAGACGTGTTTTTTTTCATGGATGCTCCTGGTAGAACAGGAAAAACGTTTTTAATGAATCTGTTGCTAGCTAGCGTAAGAATGCACAAAAAAATAGCGATTTCTGTCGCTTCCTCTGGAATAGCAGCTACTTTGTTGGATGGTGGAAAGACCACTCACTCTGCTTTTAAACTTCCTATCAACTTAAATTTTTCTGAAACTCTTTTATGCAACATTTCAAAGCAAAGTAATGCAGCACGTGTACTTAAGGAATGCAAGTTAATTGTTTGGGATGAAGCTACAATGGCCCACAAGGGAGGAGTAGAAGCATTGGATAGAACTCTCCAGGACATCAGGAGTAGTAATCACTTAATGGGTGGGATGACCGTCTTACTGGCTGGGGACTTCAGGCAAACACTACCTGTTGTATCGAGGAACTTGTGCTGATGAGGTAAGGGCCTGCATTAAATCATCCTACCTATGGCCTAAGATCCAAGTCAAATCCTTACGAGTCAACATGAGAGTGTACCTTACATTCGATCCTGAGGCAGAGGATTTTTTCAATTTACTCCCTCAAATAGGAAATGGAGATTTACATGAAGATAATGATAGGAATGTGAACATTCCAAACAATTTGTGTGCGGTCGTCAAGGATCTAAAAAGTCTGAGTGAGCAAATATATCCGAATTTAAATAATTTACATTCAGAAAACCTGACTTGGCTTAACGAAAGAGCCATTCTTACACCAAAAAATGACACTGCAGCAAGCATCAACTATTCTTTATTGGCCCAGCTTCCTACTGAAATAATGAAATATCCATCTGTGGACTCTGTTGTGGAGTTAGAAGATGTAGTTAATTATCCTGTAGAGTTCCTTCACACTTTAAAACCATCAGGAATTCCACCTCACGACCTATGTTTGAAAATTGGAGCTCCAATAATGCTATTGCATAACCTTATACCTCCAAAACGTTGTAATGGCACACGACTTTGGGTTAAGACCTTAAATAAAAATGTAATTGAAACAACTATTTTTACAGGCTGCGGTATGGGAGAAACAGTTTTTCTACCAAGAATACCTTTAATTCCATCTGACTACCACTTTCAATTCAAGCAGCTACAGTTTCCCGTAAAGGTATGTTTTGATATGACAATTAACAAAGCGCAAGGACAGTCTTTGAAAGTGGCAGGAGTGGATTTAGGGAATGACTGTTTCTCCCATGGCCAATTATACGTAGCCTGTTCACGCGTAAACTCTCCTGATAGTCTGGTAATACTGTTTCCTGAAGGAAAAACCAAAAATATTGTATAGAAGAAGGTACTATGTTACGAGTATATGTTTTAACAAAATATAGGCTATAGCAGTTCTTCTCAACATTTTTTGTTATAGTGCCTCCTAAAATTAAAGTAAAATTGTCAAGGCCTCCTCAATCAAAATCATTAATTATATTTTTAATGATATACTAAATTTACAAGCACTATTTCACACAAATAAATTATTAAAAATATTTTAAATGAAATAAATATTTCAAGGCAATCCAGTCAAAAGTCAAAGTCCAGGTCCCTAGGTTGAGAAACACAGGTCTATAGAATGTAAATGTAATATAATATATGTACAATATAATATTATAATGATTCAATTTAATAGTCCGATATTTAGGTATTTTTCTCAGAATTGCTGGTCGTTCCAAGACCCACTTGTTTTAGATACTCGTAAGCCTTTTGCAACACGATTTCTCTTAACATATCCTCAGAATTTACACTATTCTCCTGGATAACTTTCTCGTAGTTGGTGTAGTCTTGTATTTTCCTAAGCTATTAAAAAAAGTTTATTGCCAATATATTTATTTATTAAATATATATATTTATTCATATTTGTTGAAAACAGTTCTTTGGACTGTTGATACAATATTTCACAATGATGGAACTGTAAATCGTTATAATAATGGCTATTGAAGTTATACAAATCCCACTAGATAAATGTAACTAACAGGCAGGCAAGGTTAGGTTAGGTA
>JACXSJ010003303.1:0-11009 GCA_014851325.1 Pentalonia nigronervosa
ATAATTATATATTTAATATTTAATAATATATTTATTTTATACTAATTAGTAATTTGATATAATTTTTGAATTAAGAAAAAGAAGAATTAAACTTAAAATTAGTTTTAAACCTCAATAGGTATAATATAATAATTTATTAATTAATATTTATTAGTAATATAATGTTTTAACATCATAAAACTATAAAAGATATTTAAAAATAATAAATAATAAAATAACTTTAATAACTTACCAAACTTTATTAACAATATTAATGTAATGTATGATTTTTAGTTATGTATTGTACATATATTAGCAAAAATCGAAATTAAAAATGACATAATCAGTCTTTTTCTTTTCAATTGATATTATGGTCTACTATCAGAAATCAGTTATCACTTATCACTAATATTACTACTGTAGTACTGTCTACTGCTACTACCAGCGCTTTACGCTTGAAATCAGAGTTGAGAATTTACTTCATTCGGTGATTCGGTCTTTTGACCGTAAACCGATTTGATTCGTTGGGTCATTATTGTTCTGTGACATCATCAGTCAAACCACTCAAACCGAACTGAATACCGAAGAATCTAAAAACCATATGACCGAAACCGAATCATTTAGACATTACATTCGGTCGCAATTCGGTCACCAGACTGATTCGGTCATTTTGATTCGTTCGTTCGCGACCGATCCATCTCTAATAAAAAGACAACGGACGGGCCGACGAGCCGACGAAAACGGCGACGACGATCCTAGCACGACTTACCTCCCGGTGGGAGAAATATCGTTGATGCCCGGACCATCGCCTGCGCCGCCGCGAACTTTGGTCCATGCCGATCGCGCCGTGGTTGTCCGTGTCGGACGGGAGAGTTGTCGCGACGGAGCTTCGAGAATCTTATCGTCGTCGATTATTATCTGATGTTGTGGTTAGGACTCAAGCAAATAACTAATTGGTCGTTTGGTCGCGATCGCATTTATTTCCAGTATACAGTATACTGATGATGTTATATTACGCGTGCTTATTTTGGTATTTTGTTTTTGTATTATATTAATAGTATAATAAATTAAGGTAAAATGTTTAAAATGCCGAATGTTAAACCATCGTTTTCCTATAAGTAAAAATTCAAGATATGGACGTTTAACATAATAAGAATTTAATGTACTACCTGTATTGTAATGTGGTACAAAAAAAAAAATTCTGAGCAATTAAATATTATTTTATCTTAAAGCAACGATACAAATCAGCAATGTGCCAACGCCAAATAAAATGTATATTGTATAACTTTTAAAGTTATAACTATATAAATTATCTAACATTTTTATACACTCTAAAAATAACCTTACCCTAGAGAAATACTTAATAAATAGGATTAAAACCATGTAAAATAGATCTTTTGTTATGATTTATGATGAAGCTGTATCTATCTAAGTACCAATTAAAATTTAATGAATTTAATTTTAAATCAATTTAATTTATGAATTTAAGGTTCCTATAAAGTACTTATTTGTAAATGTGAATATTTAAATATTATATTATAATTATTTATTTTAATGTATACAGGTTATAATGGTTATATTAAGAGACGTTTATAATATAAACCAATTTTTTT
Organism: Pentalonia nigronervosa; assembly: GCA_014851325.1. NCBI lineage: Eukaryota > Metazoa > Arthropoda > Insecta > Hemiptera > Aphididae > Pentalonia > Pentalonia nigronervosa. Next base: position 1,593 of record JACXSJ010003303.1, read on the forward strand.
TTTTTTTTTTGAGGGGGGATAAATTATACAACCTAAAAAAAAAAGTTATGAATATTTAACACGGACATCGTAAATTGTTTGCTCTAAATCAGAAGTGGCAAATTTTTCTGATGCTACGTGCTAAAAGTTAACCTTTATTATTATTATTTTGAATATGCCATCAAATTATGAAAAGTATTATGTACATATTTTGTGGTTGTTTATTATTAAAAAAAAAATAAAATATAAATATTTTAATTTTTCACGTGCCTTTAATTTTTTTTTGCGTAAATTGAATTGCCATACCTGTTTTAACCATACGTTCTCACACCAGCATCGGCGTGTGCGAAAATATACCAATTTTTTAGTCTTCTTTAAAACTCGAGTCTCAAATAGTAAAAGTTGTTGTTCTTTCATAAGTGCGCCAATCGCCTTATTTGTTATTATTATTATTATTTTTTTTTTTTTTATTAAGGATAAAGGCTTCAATAGTTAGGTCATAAGCCTAGTAAAAAAAAAAATAAAACTAAATATAACTGGTTATATAAATATAATATATATTTATATTTTTAATAGATACTTTAAGTTATGGCTAATAATTACTTAGCTATGAGTTAAACAATATTCACAGTTTTATAAACTTACAATCATTGTTTTTGGTTGTTATATTATTATAAGTGTGCAAATCGTCTTATTGTATTACTCGTGAATTATCACGTATTTACTATTAGATATTTTATATCGTGTGCGCAAATCGCCACTAACTATACTATATTATTCAATTATTATAAACCTTGTGCGAAACTTATTTATCTTGTGTGCGAAATGGGTGCCAGCGGCAATGCACTAATCACACTGCTATCATTGCATTTATATATTAGATTTTGAGCGGAGCGAAGAATGTATTGATTTTACAATGATGTGGGTTTTGTTTCTGTCTATATACATGATAAATTATCGAAATAATGATTAAACTTTCTTCATCAGTATTTTTTCTGGTAGGAAAATTAATCTAGTTGGTACTTTTGAAAGGTCTGCAGTTTTAAAAATTCCCAATAGTTTTCAAAAGCACAGAGAAAAACACAAAAAAAAATTTAAGGAAAAACGGAAATTTCTACGCCAAACTAGTTTTTGACAAAATCAATTTTGTTTTTTAGCATGTAAATAAAAAAAAATACTGTAGATACATGAATTTTTCACCAAATGTTTATTTAAGCATTTTCTATACACAATACAATTTTCAATATAATTTAACTCTTTTTAAGGTATTTTATAGATATAATAAATGTTCAGTTTTTTTTTTTATTACTGTCAATAAAAAGTTTTTCAATCAGTCAAAGCACTTGAAAATATAATCTAAGGTTCTTCATAACTTGTTGTAGTTAAGTGAAATTTAAAAAAATTTTGAGCGTAAGTTTTTAATAGTTTTTTATAAGTATCTTAAGTTGAAATTTCGAGAAAATACGTAAAAATCACCGGTGACTTTGTGCACTATACGAAATTTCAAATGTGTACTACAAAAAATAAAAATGTGCACTTAGGTATAGGCAGGTTGCATGGTGCCATCTACAGCCGTACGCCTTTAAAATTTAAGAACAATTTTTTTTTATTAAAATTAGAAATTACTATTTGTAATATTATTATGTGACACGGTTGTCGTTTTCGTACAAGTGACTTGTCTTATGTCGCCTTATCGGAGAATATTCATGTTTTGTTATATTCACCTTAAGACTTAAAGTTTCTACATTTTTTCAAGTTTTTGTTTCTCGACGTGTTAGGTTAGGACTCAATACCATAAATTAATCAAATTAATTAATGTATCAATTTTTATTCATGATCAAGATTTTAACTTTGATTTTAAGGTTTGATTATTGTAATATAGTATAATAAGTATAATAATAAATTATGGATAAAAAAACAAAAGAAAAATAGGTAATATTAATGTAGTAAGGTTACTACTTTTAAAAAAAAAACAGATGTTATAAATAAGTTTAGGTCTATTAGATTTATTATTTATATTATTATATCCTGTTATAATTTTATAATTTATCTATCAAGTTTTAACATTTAATTTGTCTACTTTTTTAACTTTAATTTATGACAAAAATTATAATTATTAATGTCTGACACGTCGATTTGTATGAGAACTCTGCAAAATAAACGGCGGTGATATTTATTTGTTGTCATTTAACATGTATGGTTAATAAACATGGTGTCTTACATTGTCAAATGTCATCTAATAAAAAAGTTGTAGGAAAGTCAACTCTGTGAGCGTATTCAAATCTCAGTTTCTAAACGTATTTAGTAGGTAGGTTACAGTGGTGTATTTACAAGAGGTTCAGGGGTACTGAATTTTCCCCCCGAACCAAAAAATTTTAATTTGTTATTATATTATCTGAAAATCAGAAAACGTGGTATTAAAAAGAACATTAAAAAGAAATTGCAAAACTCATTAGATCAATAGGTGTATATAAATTGTTAGAATTAAAAAAAACAGTTGTTCTCCCCCCCCAGAAAAAGTTTAAAATACGCCACTGGGTAGGTATTTCATAAACTATAATACCATATACGTACAGTTTATAAATAATTTGGTGACATGAATATGCTCAATATGTATAGAAACTAATAAATTAATTAATATTATATTATATTTAATCGATTTTTTTATTATTGGCTAATAAGAATTCATATAAAAAACTCATCTATATATATATATAACAATTCATCAATTGTGAACGGCTGGGCCGATTTCACTCAATTTTTTTTTCAATTGTTCGTAATTTCCAGGAGATAGTTTTTACGAAAGAATATTTTGGAAAAACCCAATCCCGGGAGGTGCTCAAACAGGGATTTTGAGATTTACAATGGAAATATTTGTTTATAGATGGTTGCTATACCACCAATCTCTGTTTATTTATAAGGTTGTCAATGGTTACATATTCATAACTATTAAATTAGTAAGAACATATCATATACATATTTTTGTAAATTAATTTATTGAAAAAAACAAATCTTTGGAACGGGCAACCGTCGCAATGTTTTTTATACCTAATTCTAATTTCACTCACTTACGCACTTCATTGGGCCACCAACGATAATGTGACAGTTAATTTTATGTGGAATGCAATTTGAAGAATTTCATGTCTAGCTAAAATAACTCAAAACGTGTCAAAATATTTTTGACATACATAGAAAAAGCTAATAATAATATATGGTGACAATTTCAAGTACCTACGATTATTCATTTTTGAATTACAACGAAATACGAAAATCATTCCATGAGAAATTGTTAGTTTACAGTTGAATATCCAAAAACTAATAATTTCAAACGCTCTTAAAACACTAATTTGAATTTCCAGTAAACATTTTTTTGTGAAAGGTAGAAAAACTTATGGGGAATCTTGTAATAAATTTTAAAATCCTAAGTATTAAGAAAATAAAAAGAAAAAAAAAGAAAAATTTTAAAATATTAAATAAATTTTCAACATTTGTAAATTTCCGTGATTTTGACGAATTTTTCAAAATTTTAACTTCAGACACGCATAAAAAGTTATGTGAATTTACCTATGTTCAACTTTTTTTAAATACACTAATAACAACTTATGAGGAATATTGTATTCGATTTTCAAGTTTATTGACAATAATAAAAAAAAAGTAAAAGAAAGAAAATATCTTATATATATAGTTTATAAACTATGAATAGCTCAAAAAGAATCAAAATATATTGATATTTATATGGTGTATAAAAAATTATATTCATAAACATTCGGTAAAAACTACATATATTTACGGTTTACACTAATAGAAAAATTAATTTTGTCAAAAATTGGTTTTGTATTAATATTTTCGTTTTTCATTTTTTTTTTTTTTTTGTTTTTCTCGACGATTTTAAAAAATATTGGGAATTATCAAAAATGACGTATCGATTATGTCAACTAGATTCAGTTTTGCACCAGAAGAGTTAATGAAATTGAAATTCGAAGCATTATTTCGTCTACTTATTGTGAACACCCATTATTGTAAAATCAATAATTTCATCGCTTAGCTTAGAATTGTTATGTTTGCTCTTTACGTATAAAACATATATGAGGGTATGAAGTGTGTGTGTGTGTGTGTGTGTGTGTGTGTGTGTGTGTGTGTGTGTGTGTGTGTGTGTGTGTGTGTGCGCGCGCGCGCGTGTGTGTAGAGAAAATTTCACCAGAAATAGTTTTCTATTGGCCCGTAATTTTCTATAATATCCCATATTGGCTGAATTTTAATATTAATAAATTATAAATGACCTTATCACATTTGTTGACGAAATAGGAAATAAGATATTACCTGTTTTCATATTATATTTACATAGATTATTCGAATCCTACCAGCCCATAGAATAATATATATTACTCTATGTACCAGCCCAACATTTTAGCAGCCCTTCGAGATTATCTCAAATGCTCGATTGGCCTATCCGAGCCTGTAAAACAAAATAGTTTGGTCAAACCCTGAATGATTTCTGCAGTTTGGATCAGTAGCGTAGCGAAGTGAAATATTTTATCGGACAATTCATTTTTTGAATGACTTACCACCATTTGACTCCTATGCAGTACACATATGATAATATGTACAACATGTACAACAAACATGTAACACTTTATTTTGAATGCTGTAATTGAATTATTAGTTACTATTAAAGTACACTTAGTAAATGATAGTAAGTTCATGTATTTACCTAATTCACCCAACCGTCATCCGCCCGCCTTTATAAAGTTATCGGGTAACTGCCCTTCAAAATCACGTTTAATACGTCACTGATTTGGACTTTTACAATAAAGATTTGGTAAATGTTAGAATAAACAACTAGTGTTGGTAAAAGTTGGAAATGTTTTATCAATTATGTGTTATTGATAATATTAATAATAGTAATTATTATTTAAGTATACTAAGTACTATATTAGCTACTTTCTACTAGTATATTAGATAAGTACACATTTATATTATTATTAATTAATAATTATTATATATTGTATTTTACTAGTATATTATTATAAATTATTACATTGCGATCAACTTTGGGAATTTTCCTTTCGACTTTAATATAAATCATGATAATGGAAGACCTTGACACGGGTACCTACTTATGCAATCAATAAATTAGCCAAAAATATGGTGACTTAAAACAGTTTGATATTGTTAATATTGGCGGAGAAGAAAAACTGATTGCTCCGATTAATGGTATCTACGGAGAAATGCATTACTATGTTCGCTATAATGATTTGTATGAAATTATTCATAAAGTACATTTTGCAGCAGGCCACGGAGGTAGAAATCGTATGCTATTAATAGTACCTAAATATAAAAATGTTAATATTGAGGCTATAAATATTTATTTAAAATTATATGAACCATCTTAAAAAAAAAACAGTATGCTCAAAAAAGATCTAACCGTTAAAACCTATTATACACATCGAAATAAATTCACGATGACAGGTAGTATAATTAATGTTCAGGCAAACTTCGATAACTAAATCACTAATAATTAGTCTTTTTAAGAATACTCTTAAAATGTATTCAGAATCATTTTTAAATACTTGGTATTATTAGTATTTTAAAAACGTATTTGAATACAGTCTTTCAAAAACATTTGAATATAAATACATTTTAAAGTATTCAAGTTTACAAGTTATTATTATTTTTTTTTTTTTTGTATATTAAAATATATTTTATATGTTTATCTCCAATATATACTTAAAATAATTAGTACATTTTTTAAATTAAATAATTAATAAATAGGTACATTTTGTAACTAGTATAAGAATTTCAGATGTCACATAGATATCTATTTTATTTTAATCATGTCAAGTTAAACTTCAGTTAGGTTATCACATACCTACATGTATATCCCATACATTTTTAGTTTTATGTCACCATAAAACCTTATAAATTCTTAGAAGCATTATAAAATATTATTTTGAGAATCGTTTTTAAAATATTAAAATACAAAATAAAAATATTGACTGTTGAAATGCAGCGATTAAAAGAAAAAAAGGTATTTAGTATTCTGGAATAAAGTACAAAAAAAGAAAGTATTCTTAATGTATTTAAAATATGCTTTTCAAAAAGTATTTGAGAAGTATTTGAAATACCAAAAAAGTCCCAAGTTTTTCACTAAACATAGCATTTAACTATCTGACATTTACAGTTTATTTTCTTTACCTTTTAAAGTTTCACTAGCAATTAATTAATATTGGTCGATTTTGGATATCTACTGCAGACCTATAATCAAATAATTTAATTCTATTATTTAGTTTATCAATTGTAAAATATTTTAAATCGAAAATCATTTTTATATTAAACCTATATCATAATTATTAGGGCCCGGATTTATATGCATTTGTATGTTTTTTTTTAACATTCCAAAAAATAGCCAGATAAGCTACAAGTTTGAATTATAATTAATAGACCCAGTATACAAAGTTTTATTTTGCCTAATTTCGTCACTTTTTGATGTGTACTGCATATGTCTGTATTTTACAAATACCTATGTATTCCATACCCATTTGTATTACTATTAAACACAATTTATTTTTTCTTAAATATTTTGTGTATTGCTTTTTTGATTGGAAATTAATTAAAATTAATGTCGAAAATGTTGTTTTATTTTCTTCTATTTTATTAATACTTTAAAATTAATGTTAAAATTAATAAACTAATAAATATAAAATAATTTTTTTTATTTTATATTTATTATTTTAAATGGTTTATTTTTTCAAAATAACTAATATGCATTCTACATTCTACATTTCTACGTATGCGATTGTCGATTTGTTCAGAAATTCCGAAAGAATAAAATCAATTTATTAAACAAAGGTTGACTATTAACACTTAAAAATCTAATACTTAACAATTATCTATTATTAAAAATGTTATTCATACTTTTATATAAAATATAAAAATCGTACAAAACGTTAAACAGTAAGCTTCTCGACGTCTGAACTCTGAATGTTAAATACAATTTAAAAGTGAAATCATCAGTATCGCCCGCACCGGGTCGTATTGTTTTTAAATTGCATGTACAACAAATAAAAATAAAACGATATAATTGATTTTAGCATATATCAGGCGTCAGTGCTCAATGCAATAGATATTTTAAGCATCGACCGACGACCGTCGAATAGGTATTATAGTATTATTAGGACTATTATTAACCATACGTCTATAACGCTATTTATAAATATTATTATGCAATATACATTTATATAAAATATAATAAATACTATTTCTCTCAGAAACATATGATAACTTTATCTCAATTTTTTCAATTTAACTACATATTAGCAAGGTACCTAGTTTTCATAACGTAAGAGCGGGACCCTAAAATGAGCGCGGGGCCTAGGACAAATGTCCCAGTTGACCTACCCTAGGGCCGGCCCTGAGTACAATATATATTATACCATTATTATTATTAGTTTTAAGGGTAACCAATAATGTATTGCCACTCTAAGTTTTTTTAATATTTAAAAAAAACATCGAATTTAAGAAATACCGAATTTACATAAAAAACAAAATTGTTTACGTATAATATTGTAATTATTAAAAAAAAACAAATTTTCAACTTTTAGTAAATAAAATGAATCATTAATATATCAAATTAATAATAAAAATAATAATAAATAAGATAACTAAAAAACCATTGTTATCTAATTAATTTGTATGCTACAGAAATAATAAAATAAAAATAATAAAAATCTTTCAATACAAATTTATGTAAATCTAAAAATTGAATAATAGTTTTATATAATCTTAAATCCGTCAAAAAGTATATATATAAATTATTTTATGTTATAAAAACAATTAATAAACAAAACATAATATGTAGATTAAAATGTAAAATGTTCATATTTTTTTATGGAAGTTTTCAAAACAAGTTTTGAAGCATAAATCTGATTGTGTATCACATTTATTATAATAATAAATTGTTTCTTCTCTTTTTCCTGCGGAAGAGATTTTGCGGACATTTTGCAAAAACACATTTTGGGGATATATCTGTTTTTGTGATTTTTTCTACTTTGCAATGAAATTGGCATTTGGGTATCTGAAGATATATTTTTTGATTTAAATATCCTTGATGGACACGGATTATTGTCCATTTTGTATGAAAAAAGGTGATAATTTATTAACTAATAATTTTACAAAATTATCAAAGAAAATGAGTTATAAAATGTTGTTTAAGTTATGAAAATAATTTTATTTATTTCTATGAAATCAAAAGTGAAAAACTAGCACACTGATTAACGTTCTTGGAATACTGATTTATTATACTAATAATCTACAGAACCTAGTATTAATAATTTTATTATCGACAAATGTATACCAAAATAAATATGTAATAAACGCAATGCAAAATGTGAATATATAAAATGTACTATAGTCTCGATGATAAATACTCATTTATTGTTATTACTTATTTACATCAAAGCAAAATACATTCTATACATTATCGAAGTAAACTAATATTATATTTATCATCCAATTAGTGTCAACACAAATAATAAAATATTATTATATTATTGGATAAAGAGCTGCTGCGTAGTCGACATTACCGTTGGCGTCGTCATCATTCGGAAAAAAATAATTAGTACACACTAAAAATAGCTACGCAAAATCCAAATATATCAATGAAATCACGATCTTCTACTGAATAACCACATATAAAAATCAAAACAGTGTGCCTATAACCGACGAAGTAATACTCCCATAAAGATCCACATAACATTTGTCGACTACGTGTCGACCGCAGTCCTGAAGACCTTGGAACTGTTGTCGACTACGTGTCGACAATGACACTCAACGTGTTAAAAAATATATAACTAATAGATGTAAGTGCCGAACAAAAAATGTATTGTGTAACTCAGATGCCACAGTAATCAAGTCTGCACAAATAAATAAATTATGAATGTAATAATTATAATGTTTAATAATAAATTTGTTCTAAATTCGAATATATTAAATATTATAAATATACAATTATAAAATACAATATATTGTTACGGGTTACGACTACACGACTACTAGAAGCCGCACTGCCCATATTATATTATATTAAATGTAGAAATACCCTTAAGGTCAGAGTCTAGGACATTTCGTCGCGACCGTTTCGCCGCGGACCGTTTCGCCGCGAAGGACTAACCTCCCCACAAAATATCAATAAGACCAATTATGTATCCACCTATCATTTAATATAGGTATAACAAAAGATATTAGGTACAAAGATTATAGAATTTTTTCAAATCTCACCCCCGAATATTTCATGCGTTTAACCACGATTATCATATTTTTGATTTTGAAACATAAATTTCGATATGTTTCTCAATTCAAATCAGATAAATTTTATCACCCCTCCTATTGGAATTCGCAGCTTTAATTTCCGTGTGTGCATAAATGCGCAGCTCATAGGCG
>JACXSJ010003303.1:11109-26387 GCA_014851325.1 Pentalonia nigronervosa
ATTCAAAATCAAAAATATGATAATCGGGGTTAAACGCATGAAATATTCGGGGGTGAGGTTTGAAAAAATTGTATAATCTTTGTACCTAATATCTTTTGTTATACCTATATTAAATGATAGGTGGGTACATAATTGGTCTTATTGATATTTTGTGGGGAGGTTAGCCCTTCGCGGCGAAACGGTCCGCGGCGAAACGGTCTGCGGCGAAATGTCCGGGTCCGTTAAGGTCATTTCGAATGGTAAGTTAAATAATCAGTTACCTAGTGTAATCTTAAATGTAACATAGATGTATATGAATATAAATTAACTAGAGGAGACCCGTTCTGCAATTCCTAGAAACGCTAAATGTTGGTACGGGCTACGCCCAAATATTAATTAGAATCAGCATTTCGATTCGTAGAATCGCGCCGAAAGTACCGCAGCTGCAAGAAGCGACAACAACTACAAAGCCGCTGGACGAGTTTATGATGGAAAGCAGAATGCAAATGAACCCAATCTTCTCGCCGCCACCGTTTCGTCACCGTCTCACCAACGCCGTTTCGCCACCGGGTAATCTCACCGCCACCGTTTCGCCGACGGACATCCCGCCGCCATCGTTGATATCGTTTTAGCCCTCAGTTCTTTAGTTTTACCCCTTTGAAACTATTATTTTTATGCATCAAATTTATACCCAAATTGAGTACGAGTAAATTATTTTTAAATTTGGCTCAAATGCATATTTCATTAATGTGGAATTTTTGGGAAAACTATTCTTTAGGTATATAGTTACTGCATTGGCGTATAGTATGAATTTAGGATTTGGTGGTTTCGGGAAGCAAACCTTTTTTCTTGATCATAAAATTTAAAAGTTCAAACTTTGACACAGTTGGTCAAAAATCACGATAATTTGTAAGTTATTTTGTATAGTTTCATAAATTCAACAATTCTTAAAATATACAATTACAAATATACAATATTAATAGCTACGACTTGAAAACTAAATAGGTTCAACACGATCCTTTTATGTTGTGCTTATAACAGTTTAAAATTATGGAATACACATAAAGATAATTTGTATACAAACAAAAAAAAATTAAAAATTATCTTCGTGAATCTCAAAATGATTGTGTAAGCATTTTTTTAAAGTGCGAATTTTGCGAATTTTTTTTTAGTGCGTATTATGAAACGAAAGTGACTACTTACTGTCAAGATTCCAAGTCTCTAGATACCTTTTATGGTACGTTGATTCTTTGTCAGTCAGGACAACGTCTTTTATAATATTACGTATAGATGATGTACCTATGTAGTTAATAGCACTATAGTCTATATAATATATATAAAGTACTCATTTAATAACTAGTAGACATACGGTGTATACTTTTTTTACAAAAATATTTATATAAAAATAATAAATCTGGCATAGTCGCATAAGCAGCTACTATACTATATATATATTATACCGTATTGTATATTATATTTCAATTGGTTTAAAAAGTATAAATTAACTTTAAAATTTCACTGTGCATAATAAACAATAATATTATACACTTAATGACGAAAAGTTGCAAGTGTTTTTGATTAATATTTTTTGAATTGCAACAAAGTAACTAAACCGTCGTTTTTTTCGTTTAATATCCATTAATATTTTATCAAAATTTGAATACAAAGTTCCTATAATAATGTTGTCTATATGTGTATTCGATAATTTCAAATTGTTGTAAGCATAACATAAAAGAAGCATATTGAACCGAGAATGCTCGGCGGCGAGATGTCCTGGACCCAAATGGTAAGACCATATAATAAGGAGCTCAAAGAACAAAGTAGGCTGATCGTAGATGTACCATAACCGCTGAGTCCAAGGCACACATACACTTTTACTTGTACAATTATACGTATTCATATTGATGTTAATAAATAAATATTTAGTTACTATATTTGTATACAAAACCATCATCATAAGGATTTTTGGTAGTCGCACGTAACAATATAATAATTATTAATTAATAATAATATAAATGTGTATTCGTACACTTATCCTAACATATATATATACCTTGGACGAAACCTATCTGCTGTCTTTGGTCACTAGAATAGAAGAGCAGTCGAGCATATTAGATAAGCAAGTAATTAGTATTTACTATTTAGTTTTCAAGTACTCATTTATTTATTTTTTTTACAGTGTTCATATACGTATTACGTAGATACATATTTATTATTTTTATTTATGGTCTCTTAATTTTTAAAACAAATATTTTAATGTTATGAAAAATATAAATTTTTGCTGTAACAGTCAGCACTTTGAATTATAAATTACATGTTACTATTATAATTATATATATATATTATAATTTAACAATAGTTAAAATCAATTGTTCTTATCACTGTAAAAAAAAGTTATGTGTATTATTATTCGTACATAAACACAACTATATGTATGTATTTATAAAATACAAAAACTTATTTCATTTTAAAAATATTTTATTTTTAGTATAAAGTCTATAATTAAAACTTTTATAGATATTATCAATTAAAATGAATTATTAAACCATTCATAGGAAAATAGAACAAATAATACAATTAAGTCCAATGGAATTTTATGTAATAGATATTCAGGTCATTATGATTTAAATAATGCATGCTTAGTTTCTTGGACAAAAATTAAGGAAATTTTAAACAATACCAATTTTATGTCAGTTATCATTAATATTATACATGATACAAATCACGTGTTATGTTAAATGTATTTTTATTCCAGAATACGAATCATTCATTATTTATATTATAATTCGTTACTATTTACTACTATTTACTATTCATTATTATGAATATTTTGGAGCATTTAATGTTAACTTTGTTATTAAAATGTATGAAATTTAAAGAATTAGATAAAAGTTTTTCTGTTTAGCATACAAGCATTTCTAATAGAACTATGTTTATAAAAATGTATACATATATTTTACAAAATATTTAATAATATGTATAAATTATTATTTTTATTTGTACAGTTTTAGAAATCTACTATAGGTACTTGTACATTATACTGAATACTATAATTTATTATAATATAGTATTTATTGTATTAGGTATAACATTATATATAATATTTATAGAAATTGTATTATCTTTAATGTTCATACTATATGATTACATTATTACTATAACTTAATATTGTATATAATTGATTACATTGTCTATTGTTTTGTATATCTAGTATGTATTAATCATTAGATAATATTTTTGTAAAGCATAATTACCTACACATTATTTTTAAACATCGTTTACACGAAAAAAATATAATTATTTAATAATCAAATTTTATTTAAATATTATATTCAAATTAAAATTGAAAATTGACTAACTGTTCTATAAAAATAATCTGTTTACTATTATAAATAATCAAACTTCAATAATTCAATTTATAGCTATGTTGTTTATTACTATGTGTATGTCAGTTAACTAATTGTTATACTAAAGAAGTCATTTATTGTATTAAATTTCACTTAGGTTTATGGTGGTGACCACTATTGTTTTTATCTTTATGTAACTATAAATAAATATTGTTCAAATAATTAATTTAAAAATACAGATTACTATAAAATTACTATTAACATTATACGAATAAGTAAATTAAAATGCAAAGATTTTTCCATAAATAAATATTTTAACTTTAAAAAACTGATATAATTATTAATTTATTGAATATAAAATATTGATTTTATTTTCAGTTTTGAATACAATAAATATATATAAGCAATATAAATTTATTATAGAATATTTTATTTTGAAAAAAAATGTGCAATGTATATTATTTATAAAATACAAAAATTTAATTCATTTTAAAAATATATTATTTTTTCTTCTTGTCTGTAGTACATTTTGGGCAGAACCATTTTCCTTTGGGCTTGGTAATTAATTTGACACATGTAAAGTGGAACCATTCAATAGGACACTAAAATAATAAAACAATACAAAAACAAAACAATTAAATACTATTTACATTACAAACAGTATATTATTACTAGGGCTAGGAATTATATGCAATAAAAAATGGTAAAATATTCATTTGAATTGTTAAAAATATGAAACAAAAAAATGCAAAAAAAATATGACGCAGAATATAAAAACTACATTTTTAAATTCTATATTATTAAAAATATTATTATAAATTATTAACGTTATTCAAGAAAGTCACATAAAATAATGATGTGTTGTTGAACATTTTTAATAAATAAAAAGCCTATGTTAGATCTTAGTATGTTTTTATATTTGCTAAAACTGCGTTCAACATTTTTACATTTTAAAATATTTAAATTATTCAAAGAGTTAGATTATAATGATCTTCATCCAGATTACTTCGATTTTTACATTATATGTTTTACATACTTATTATACATTTATTCCCATAAAAATAATTGGCAATTTTTTTAAATTGACAATATTTTCTTTTCTTTTTTACCAACCACTACGGCTAGAATACACTATAAAACATGCATTTTAGGTGTTTATAGTTGAAATTTGCAATAATATACATTTTAGTAAAAATATGCAAATAAAAATAACCACTGTTTGATTCAATATGATGTAATTCATGCACATTTTAAACAAAAGCAGAAGTTGTGAAAAAATATGACAATGCATATAAAACCTAGCCTTAATTATAAATCTTTTAATTGTTACATTATATTAATTTAAATATTTATATAAAATAAAAAAAAAAAAATTATAACTAATTTATTAAATTAAAATAAATGCTTACATCTGGGTTATCACAGCCAATCATTTCACCATAGGAAACTTGGTTGCATAAACAGTATGTCGGTTCATTTGGATCAACTGGCATATCTAATATTTCAGCCGAGTGTGCAACTCCAGCACCAATTAATGCACCTGTAAGGGAACTAGTCTCTACTGCTACACTGATTACGCTATTAGTAAAGTTTTTTGGATTAGTGATAACATTGACCAAAGGTGTTTTGCTGGGTGCTGCACTTGTTGTTTTGGCACCTCCTGAAAAATGTCGGTAATTATTACACAACACTAAGACTATTCTATTCCATGAAAGAAAAGTACTGTGTCTAGACGAAAAGCAGTTAGCAACAAGCATCTCCCACGTCTCCTATTGTATAGGTGTTCCACTAGCCGGTATATATGAGCTAGCAACACACAGTCGTCGTTTTATGTCACTATACGTCATATTGTGATCGATTGCACATAAGAAGGATTCAATCAATGAACGATTGCAGCAGTCTGGAGCTCAGTCAGCATGCGGAGAGATAGTAACTTTCTTTCGTGGAATAGAGTATATATGTTGTCCACAAACCTTTTTTTAATTGTTTCTTTTTGGGTGTTTTAGTAATTTTTTCTTCTTCAATTGTCTTTATAACTTCTTTATCATTAGTCTTTTTATTTCTTCCTGAAAATAACATGTATAAAAAAATGGCGGAACACTATCATTATACAATATGTTGTTGAACACCTACGTTTTTGTGAACCATTCTTATTTTTTTGTGTAGCACTGATTGCTTTTTCCTGAATTTCACCTTCAAACCGCGCTAAATCTGTATCTAATTTTCTTATATGTTTATCCACCTGAAAGTCACAAAGGAGTTGATCATTTCTAGGGTTTCATGAATTACTAAATGTCAACATACCAATTCATAAGTTTGTTTAGCCAATTGAATTTTATCATCACCATATTCTTTTACTTTATCAAAGTGACGTTGCATGGTGGACATAGATTCCTTCTTTTTTATTAACGATAGTCTCTTGACATCTAACAAGTAATCGTCGGTCAATTTGTCAATATTACGCATCAGTTCTTGAGCTCTCGAGTCAAGATCTCGCATCAGAGTCAAGTTTCGCTGTACCTCAACAGGAAGGTTCTCCAAACCTAAAATATTATTTGTTAGTATTTCGTTGAAATGCAAAACCAAAAAAAAATCTTACTGTCCAGATAGTTTTCCAAGTATAGCGTTGAAGTCATGATTGTTTATACTTGAGATGAGAATTTTATTTGAAAAAAGAATAAGTAAAAGACTCTCGTAAACAACAATCAGGAATGTTGTGGGCAGGAACAGTTATAACAAACATGATGTGAATAAATTTTTTGTTACCAACGTCAAATATAAAAAAAAATGCTGATAGGGAATTTAAATGGGTGAGATAACGTACGACACACAGTCCCATAGAAAAGACATTAAGTAGATAGGCCTCTTGTAAAACGTTTTGATAGTAAATTCGGTATTAGCGTTCACGACGGTTGTCTTAATTACTGTAAAATCGATTGTACTACAATAAATATTACTACTTAGGGATGGAAAAAATGAATCAGTTAAATGATTCGACTCATTTAAATCGATTCACTAAAATGAATCGTTTTTATGATTCGTTCATTTCGTTCAGTGACTCACATTTGATTCACTAATTCAACCGAATTTAAATTCAATCACTGATTCAATGTAGTGATGGGCGATTCTCGAAGGTAGATAGATCTTTTGAATCAATATAGATCAAAATAACGATATACTACTTGGTCGACAGTTGATTAGAATAATACAGGTTGGTAGAGAAACAATTGAATCATTTGTCAAAGATTCAAAACCTGTCGTATAAGAAATGATTAGTACATAGTTTGAAGTTCGAAACGAGTCGTTCGAACGATATTGAACGAATTGTTCCCAGTGCAATATTGATGATTCGTAGTTGTGTCGGTTAAGATTCAAAAGAAGTTACGAACGAAATTAATTTCGTGAACGAATCGTTCTAACTATCCGAATCTGAATCAATTCGTTCAAATTGAACTAATCGTTTGCGAACGACTCGTTCCCATTATTGCTGTTAAATCTATATGTTTCCTGTTGTATTGATATAAATGATATTGTAATTATTATAAAAATTAATAATTAATATTTTTAAATGTTTAATTATTCTGAATATTTGTACTGAATAAAATAAAGTAATATACTCAATTCATTACGTCAATAAATATTTATTTTGTCATAAATCTCATAACGTATGTAAGAAATAATTATTTACATTATACTAATATAATTTTTATCTCGATTATAGATTTATACAAATTAATATCTACATAAATATTTAATCAAAATCAATAAAATGTGTACAAAATACAACTAATTAATTACTATTATTTTACAATTAATTAATATACCGTTTAGCATTCGTTGATATTTCTTGCTAACGTTTTGTTTTTTGCAGAGTCAGAACGACTCTCAACACGCCCGCCAACGATATCTACAACCATAATGTACAGATAGATAATGATCTAGGATTTGATGGAATAGGTCGCCTGTTTTACAAGTTATCCTTCTACAGTACTCTAGAATATTTCTCCGATGTTGGAGGACATTTGTAGAATATGTGAATTTGTTATCGGTAAGCATTTGCATTACATTGAACTTTGGTGTTGACAATTACTTGATGCATTTTTTCGATTTTTTGATTTTATGTTGCATTAATATTTATTATTAATGCTTGTCTGAGCAAATGTTTCTCATCATTGCCAGCTAACAGTTTAGAGCTCGTTAAAGATGTTTGGTCTAGAAATGATATACTCAGAGTGGTGATTATTTGAGGTAATCAATGCAGCTATACTGAACAAACAATAACATTTAAAATTACAATATATAGCTAGTTATTTGGCTTTAGTCATTCAAAATAACCTTTAAGCGCATTCCTACATTTAATATAATATCATATTGGTGTGGCTTCTAGGAGTCGTAGCCCGTAACAGTACCTATATATTTTTCTTATTATAGTGATTATCAACATCTTAATTCATACAGTTATTAATCAGATTTATTTTTAATTTAAGAAGTTTAACTAAAACAAAAATTATCTTAGACTTGTCAATTTAAATACAAACCACTTAAAAACTATAAATTAACCATTGATTACAGAATTCATAGAAAAATTTTTTACAATAGTTAGGTGTTAAGAAATTACTAAGCCATTTTTTCATGTTTTAGAATTTATTGTCTATAAAAAATCATAATTGTCATTGAAATTGATTAACTATAAATCTCAATGTTTTCAAATAAGTTATCAACTGATTTTTGTCATCATTTTTTTTTTTAAATACAAATTATTTCCTTGCAACAAAACATTATCATCATTGAAAACAGCATTAACTTAGGCATGTAAATTTATAATTTCTTTTGTTTTTTTTCTATGCAATTGAAGAAAAAGGAATGTTTAGTTGTACCATAAGTAAATGAAATTTTACAACCATAAAAGATTTAATACAATTTCATTTTACCAAGGTATTTGTACCATTCTGCTTAACTCCTCTATAAGATATGATAATAAAATAATATATTTATCTTTTTCAGTATCAGAGGATCCTGAGTATTCAGTTGTATCAGAGGTGTATTGGTAATCAATAGTAGTTTATTACTTTAGCTTACAAATACTATAATACCTTCAATTGACGACAACAAAGGTACCTTTAACTTATATTATATGAATTTTCTAATGGGCTCAAATATAATTTGTCGATGAAAGATGAAAGTTCATGAAATTATTTTTGGCTATTACCTTTTAGGAATACTTAACAAGAGTTATATTGTCAAATATTCATTGGAGTATGAGTTCTCATGTTTGACACTCAGTAATAGAAATTGGTTTGAAATTCTGGAAATGCTAGCCTTAGATCCTACTCGGTACAAGTGTTTCAACAATTCATCAAGTCAGTTTTCTTTGGCCATGACATTGATCCATTCTTCATGATCACGTTTGTTACTATATTCTTTGTAATGGTCATGTATGTGAGTATAAAATTGTTGTTAATTATATACAACTTAACCAGTGTTCTGCATTATCTTTATAGTTCAAAAATGTATAGCTACAGATCTGAAATTTTCACCAAAAATTTAGATTAACATTTTCTATAAGAATAACTTATGTGGGATCTTATAATAAATTTTCAAGTGATTTAGCTGTGCATACAATTTTTATCATCA
The DNA here is from genome assembly GCA_014851325.1 of Pentalonia nigronervosa. Lineage (NCBI taxonomy): Eukaryota > Metazoa > Arthropoda > Insecta > Hemiptera > Aphididae > Pentalonia > Pentalonia nigronervosa. Next base: position 20,070 of record JACXSJ010003303.1, read on the forward strand.
TTTATAGAACAAATATTTAAAAAATTCTAAAATTGTCAAATGTCTATGAATTACCTTTAAATTAGTCTTTTATTTTATTTTCCTATAGTTCTTTATTGTGTTCTTTTGTAAATAAATATATTATTTTTTTTAGTTATCGTTAGTATGGCTAATGGTCATATAATTTTATTTGGCTCATGCATAATTATAATATCAAAAAAAAAAAAAAAAACAGTTACACATTTACGTTTAATTTTAAGGGATATTTAAGTATTATGAACAATTAAATTTTTAATAATCTCTTTGTCAATGTACACAATTAAATTAACAAAATAAGTTTTGAAAGATTAAAAAAATATTTTAAACAGATCTATTTCTTGGGAAATTTCTTGTATCTTTCATACTTAATAGTTATTATTTGGACAAATTGGCCATTTATTCATCATTGAAACAGAGAACAACTCTTTAAATAATAATTTTACTTTAAGTATTATTAATAACTACATATTATCATTATCATCACGAAAAAGATTCAATAAAAACAATTTTAGAATTAAGTTTAATTAATTGTTTTTTTAAATTGTACATTATTTTATATTTTTCCAATTTTCAACTGCTTAAATTAACGACATTACATTTCTGATGATTATCTATGTCAGGGGTCGGGAACCTGCGACTCTTTAACATGCAACCTACGGCTCTTAGGAAAATTTATCAATATATTGATAACTGTAAAATATAAATTATATTATACCTACGTTATTATAGTGATAATATTTCTGAATTCTTTAATAATGATTTTCAGGTAAAAATAAATCAATATTTTATCTATAACATGGGTCTGTAATGTTTTTGTTGTGACCTCACAATATTTATTAATCTTATCGCTTAATTAGTTTTATTGTTCATATATTATATGTATCTATGTGTCCTACCTAGTAAACTTGATTATCATTATTCTGTAGAATACAAAATTATCGCACAATTAGTTTTATTGTGTATATAATGTGTGTGTGTGTGTGTTAGGTTCAATCCATAAAAAACTCGTTTAGTAAACAATTTGAAGATTTTCCAAAATATAAATTCATGTTAAAATTCTTGACATCACCACTCACAGCGGAGACTAGACCAATTCATTTTACATCGTTTCCATCTGTCGACAAAAGACTATTGTTATGCTTTTAATGCCTTCTAATTTCTTAATGAAATAATAATTTTATATTTATTCTAATATTCTATAATCTGTATCTCTATATAACTAAAAAAAAGGTTGTTTAAACCTGTGCGACTCCCTGGACATCATGGTTTTGTAATATTTTGAAAAAGTGGCTCTTTCCTACAAAAAGGTTCCCAACCCCTGATCTATGTGCTATGTTCTAAATGTATATAAGTTAATCAATTCATGAGATAAAATTCTGAAAACATGTTTGAATTCGTCATGAAATTTACTTGACAATGACTTTCTTATATTTAATTAATTTTTTCACTTAAATAGTTATATATCATTAACATTTTAAAACTTAATTTTGAAAATTTAAACATTTAATTTTGAATGGGTCAAACACCTAGTTTATGTTTAAAAAAATGTTAAGTGTTATGTTAATGTTAATGTTAAGTTCAATTAAACTTCTTGACAAATTAAAATATGTTTTCAGAAATTCTATCTAATAACTAGTATAGTTGTGTACTATTGGTATTGGGTAAGTATTTTTTTGTTAGAAAACACAGACTGGATGTTTGGATCAAATCTCCATACTTAGGTATATTTTTGATTTAACCAAAACTCAATATATTTTCTTTGTGTTTCTTTTAATAACCTGTGTTCACAATAGTATAATTTATTTATGCTATTATTTTTTTTTAAAGTCAAATCACTAATTTTTATATAGGTAGTAGGAATATAATATATAATAGGTATTTAAATGGTTCATGGTTATGTATACATTTTAAAATTTAAGTTGATGGGGGTAGTACAAAAAAGGCAGACAACTTGTATGCTATACCTGTGTGTGATATGTATATCATACTATTGTACATGCATGTGTACCTAAGCATGTATATTTTATTTTTGTATATTATGTAAATCTATTATTTTTGTTCCAGGTTTTTCTATTTATACCAGTTTTTGTCCTATGTTTATTGTTATCAGTTCAATGGACACTGGACAGTTCAGAAACTGGGCTCTCATCTGTTTATGGTTATTTATTCAGGTAATACGAAGTGGCTTATTTTATTGTTATTACTGTTTTACAATAGATTGAATGTTAATTTATTCCAATACTAATTATTATAAATCATGGTTTATTGTAATTTTATTGTTCTTTAAATTCAATTATTTCTCTATGACTCGTGATAAACTTAACCATACCTATAGTGCAACCCGGTTAAGACGATGATCAATTAGCCATTTAAAGCTGGTTTTAGCCTATGTTAACTGGTTATCGTCTTAGCTTGGTCACACTATACATTAATTTCATGTATCGAGTATTTACGTGTCACATATAGTATTTATATATTTGAAGTTATATACATTTTTCTCTGTTTTTTTTCCACAGTATTCAATGATTTACTTTTATCACTACAAGCTAACAAAGATACTGCAGCATGTCCGGTACCAAGGAGATTATTGTCCAATAACAACAGCCAATTCCAGCTGATCCACCAAGCAGATAATCCTGAGTAGGAGTAATATATATTATTATTATTAATATTCCCTATTTATTCTTTTAGAATAAATTCTTCTAGAAAAATTGTGTAGTTAATTAATACATTAAGAAGCTACCAATAAAACTAAAATTATCAATAACAATAAATATAATTTTTTTTCTTTTCACATAATATATTATAATAAATACATTGTAAAAAAAATTGTGTAGTTAAATAATATAATATCAAGCAATATAAAGCTATAAAACTAAAATTATTAATAATTAATAGTGTAATCAGTAATACAATAATCCTATAAATTTTTTGTAAATATGTCTAAATTTTATTCTTGTAATAACCAATGTGTAGGTTTTTTTAAGAATATCGAGAGAGTTAACAACTTTTAATTTATTATGATAATATATTATCAATTTTTGGACTGATATATAAGTATGTGGATTGAGTTAGTTTTTTATACATGGTTGGTACTTGATATTAGATATTGTCTAGTAATATACCTATGTTGTTTTAAAAGTATGATTATTTTTAATTATGTTTAATGTACTGGAAGTACATTCACATTGTTGTATAATTATTTTGTGTGGAATCTTAAGCTCCTTTTTAAAATAATTTTTAGTATATTTTTTTAATAGTTTAAATAGTTGTTTCACATGACCTCCCATATAGATATATCACAATTAACTCTAAATTCTATTAATGTTTGATACATTTTTTTTTTTGGTTAAAAAGTCCTTTCAAGATTATCCTATCTCACACCCACTTCTCCATTCTTTTCTATTCTTTGCTCTTTTTTCCAATTCATTCCTCCACCTAACGATTGTACATTCTTTTTAACTAAGTTTTCCCATCTTGTTTTGTGTCTTCCAAGTGGTCTTTTCCCATGCGGGTTTTGTCTTATCACTGTTTTTATTAATTCATTTTGACTCCTCCATCAATGGCCTGACCATTGGAGTTCTTGCTTTTTTATCACCTCCGTTATAATTATGTTTTAGAATAACAATTCGAGCTCTGTATTTTTTCTCTTTCTTCATTCTCCACTACTGTTATCCTTAACTGGTTCAAAGATTTTCCTCAGTATTTTTCTTTCCAGTAATAAAAATTTATTTTCGTTAGATTTTTTCAGTGTCCATGTCATGTTCTTGCTCCATACATAATTACTTGACAGATTAGTGTAATATATAATTGCTTTTTTAGTTCTTTAGATAATGCTTGGGAGCCTAATATATTTGTTAACCCACAGTAACATTTATTACTCATCTATATTCTAGCTGCAACTTCACTGGCTATTTCATTATGTTCTGTTATTGTTGTTCCGAGATATTTAAATTGTTGAAATTTGTTGAAGTTAAAAGTTTAAGCTATATTTTTCAATGATTGATATATTAGTCTTATTTTCTTAAGTTTCTTAAAATATATTAATTTTAATATTAAATATGAAGTACTTATATTAGAATATATCATCAGACATTTTAGAATGATGTTTATGTTAAGGACAAAATAGAAAGTCCGGGCATTGTATTACAATGCCCCAAGATTTTGGTCAATGTAAGAATAATTATTTTAATACACCAATTTATTTTCATTAACCGGGCATTGTACGAGAATGCCAGGAAAAGTGTATCCTGTCAGATTCATTTGGGTAAAGTAATTTTAATACAGTGCACTGTGCACACTTATATTGAATAGCATTCATACGCAACAAGTACCAACACCTTTAACATAATGACGATATTGAATTTGTTTGATACTACAACATACAAAATATCTATCCAATTTAAGAGCAAATATACTTGCATTTATATTATTATGTAACATAATATTTTATTATTTAATTTATAAAATAAAATAATTAAAATTATAATTTATTAATAAATATCAATTTCATCCGTGTCAAACCACCTTTAGATAATAATATATGTTATTTGATAGTAGGTACCTAATGATTCAATAATTAATAAATTTAAAATTATTAATACCTAGGTAAGTAATATTTAATCAAATATATATTGTATTTAACTCAATGTATATGTTCTATGGATGTAACTGATAATGGTATTTTATTTAATCAAACAATTTGGATCAATTTTGACTATCATGGCAAGCGGGTATGAAATAAATACAGATGCTTTTGAAACGTATGGTACTCAAACAGTAAAACTGTTTATTGAACTCTACAATTGGTACTATACGCCTCCATCTATTCATAAAATTCTGCTTCATGGAGTTGATGTTATCTGTCATGCAATTTTACAAATTGGTAGTTATTTCTCAAATATATTATTTTTGTGTGTAATATGTACATATAATTATAAAAAAAATAATTAAATTTTTTTAAAGGCCAATTGTCTGAAGAAACTCATGAATGTCAAAACAAATAATAAAAAATATAGGGAACATCATATCAGAAAATTATCAAGAGTGAAAATTAATAAAGATCTCATAAACATGTTATTAGTTTCATCTGACCCATTAATATTGTCTATGAAAAACATACATCCAAAAATATTGCAGACATTTTTAAACAATGTAAAACTTTTATTAGTAATGTCTAAATATCAAGAAAATTATTCTGTACATTTGAATCTGATAATTATTCGGAGTAATGTAATTTCCATATTATGTATTAAAGTTCAATATTTCTTCATAATATTTTGCGACTAAATAACATAATACTGTATATTATTATATAAAAATTATTCTAAAGACTATAAGTAGAACAATAATACGAGTATAAGTTTTAACATGACCGAAATTTTTGTACTCGTATTTTATATCTAGTTAAAACATAGTAATTGAGGGGTGACATTCCAAAATGTGCTATTGCCATTTTTCATATTGTTCAAAAAATACGAGTTTCTATTGTAAACTGTTAATTAAAAGTAGAAAAAAAGTAAAATATGTTGAAAATTCAGAAAATTCTACTTAATATATTATAAAATGTTTATTGCACCATAGTGTACTTTTTCCATCCAATAGTACATTTTGATGTAATCTTAGAATTTAGATAATATTAAATCAGATTTTTTCGAAATGTACTTATTTCACATTTCCTCCAGACAATGTTTACTATAAATGAAATAAAACCTAATGACCAAAATAAATTTGAATTGCATCAATAATAAATTTAGGATGGCCGATATTGATTTAAGTAAGTTTGTCATCTAACATAATTCCAATATGAAATATATGAAGGGTGCAGGGGAAAAACGGTAGTAGTCCATTTTTTTCGATTTTGATTTTATGGTTTGATTCAATATCAAATATGGAGTAATATCGACAGTTGAAATCGATTCAGTGAAAAAATCTTTCAGTCCATAGTTATTAAATGGAAAAGATCAGGTATACTGGTGAAGAAAGATTTTAGTCCATGCGGTTGTGGAGAAAACAGATTGAAGTTCAATTCCGAAATATATTATTTTATTTTATCTTTTCCCTTTCCACTGTACCTACTGTAATAATAATACGACGTATTCTTGATAATTTGGTTATTTATAATAATAACAAAATTATTGTAACATGACGTATTTCCCAGTAACGCGTTTCATATAATACACAATATAAAAAGGTGAAAAAAGATTGAAGTCCGTGCTTTTTATTTTGATATATTTTTTTTTAATAATAATCATTACAATTTTAAATTTATTTCAATAACTTTTCGAAGTTTATATATTT
>JACXSJ010003304.1:0-26302 GCA_014851325.1 Pentalonia nigronervosa
ATTTCGCATTTTTTTTTTAAACGTTCTAAAAGTATATCTTTATAATGAACAAATTATATGATAGTTGTTTGACAAAATTACAAAATACAGATATAGTTGCAGTAAGCTGGCGAGACAATAAAATAGTAACATTACTATCCACATTTGTGGGTACCACCCCAGTTGAAAAAGTGATTAGATTTTCAAAAACTGAAAAGAAAAAAGTTGAATTGACTTGCCCACATATTGTAAAAGTGTACAACAAACATATGGGTGATGTGGATCTACTTGACAGCTTGCTAGGTAGATATAAAATTAAAATGAGAACCAAGAAATGGTACATGCGATTATTTTATCATTTATTAGATGTGACCATAGTAAACTCATGGTTACTATACAAGCGAATCATTGCTCAAAAAAATAATAATTCAGATTCAACACAAAAACTTATTTCACTTGCGGATTTTCGAGAAGAATTTGGAATATCTCTTTGTGTCAGTGGGCAACGAATAACGCCAAAACGTGGATGTCCAAATACATTGGAAAGTGTTAGTGAAATGAGGAGAAAAAAACTAAACGCAGCTATTCAGCCACCTAAAGATGTTCGTTTGGATCAAGTAAGTCACTGGTTAACAGATACTAACAAGCAAAGCCGATGTAAGATGCCAGGATGTTCTTCATATACCTGGCAAAAATGTACAAAATGTAATTTGCCTTTATGTGTTGGTAAAGGAAAAAATTGTTTTTTAAATATCATACATCATAGAAAAGTGTTTTTAATGTTTTTTTTAATTGACTATAAAGTTTTACTAAACTAAAGTTAGATTTGTATTATTTGTATTATTTTGTATCTAATTCTTTTATTGACTTTTCTATATATTTATTTAAATAAACGATAGATTAAAAATAACTATATTTTTTATAAAACAATGAAGTTAAAACAGTTGTAGTGTAAATGCATGATATCGTTCCTGAACAACAACAAACTTTATGAGCTTATACTTCACCAGTTTAAGTTCATAATTTTTTTTTATCATTTTTCCCATGTTATTTAAACATTAAGAAACTTAAAAAAAATTATTGCCTTGAAAAAAAAATCATGCATTGTAATTCATTTTAATATTAATGAGGTTGAAATAATTTTTGAAAAAATATTGCATTTGAAAATGTCATTAAGTGTATACAATAAAATAATATACCTACTTTAAAAATTTTAAGCAATCACGAAAAATATTTTTTAATTACAACGACATAACTATAACATTGTTATTCTTTATTTAATATCTAATTTCGTCCAAATTTGAACTTAAAATATCTATATAAATCAACCATGTAAATATATTTTTTAGAATTTTTAGTTACAATATCAATTACTTATTAAAATCATTGTTTTAAATTGTCAAACCTTAGATATAAATTTTAAAAATTTTATTAAATTTTAACTACGAAATTATTTAGTAAATGTTCAAGATTTTGATGAATTTCGATTAAAATTTGAACTTAAAATGCTTACAAAAAAAGTGTGCTCTGTATTTTTCAATTGCTGTTATAACAATTTATGATGAAGCTTAAATTACATTTTCAAGCTTCTGACCAAACGAAAAATTTTTAATTGATATTTATAGAAGAAAAACAAAAAAAAAAAATTGTGTAGGTATGCGGTCCGTTTTTATTATTTAATATCCAATATCTAATTTTAAACGCTGATAAAAAATTAGTTTACTTTCTGGAAAACTTTTTTTTTGTGAAAGGTAAAAACATCTATGGGGAACATTGTGTTCGATTTTCATATCTTTAAAGAAAATATTTCTAAAAGAATTTCTAAACAAAAAAAATTCCAACTTTTTGTGATTTTGTCGAAATTTTAACTTTAAACGCCAATAAAAAAAAATTATTGTGAATTTACATTATTTTTTTTTTAATTTTTATTAATAAGTTATGAGAAACTGCACTAAATTAACAAGATTTTTGACTAGGCAAAATTTTTTTATCAATATTAATAAAAAAAAAACAGAACATTTTTTTTACCTATAAATAGCTCAAAAAGTCAAAAAATATTGAAATTTTAAGGTGTATGTAAAATTGTAAAATATGTATATTAACATTCAATATGGCTTCGGAAAATCAGATTAAAGAATAAAACTAAAATCCCGAACTAATTGAATGTAGGTTTCCACTTCAATAGTATTAAGAGTTAATAACAGACTTAGAATAGTGAAACTAAATACTTACAGAATTACACATTTATAGAATTTGAAGTAATCAAACACATATTATTTTTATTACACCATTCAGTAAATATGTCTAAATCATATTTAAGAGCTGCAACATTATTAGTTGATGAAATTGGCGTGACAATTTTCATATCATCAGCAAACAATAGAAATTAACAAGATAAAAAGCAATTACCAAAATCATTAGTATAATATAATAAAAACATTATAGTTGACAAATGACCATCTTGCCGACTCTAAAACTGCCCAGATATTATTTGAAATGATGTCATTCATTTTTATAATTTGAGACCTATCTGATAAGAAAGAGGAAAAACATTAAAGCGACATTGTCAAAATTCAAAATAATCCAATGAGTAAAATGTTTTGGTAGACCACTGAGATCAATTGTTTGCATTTAACATTTCCATAACAATAATAAATAATAATTGTGCGCGACACACTGCACGTTTGCGATCCTTTATTCACGGTGTTCGATTGACGACTTGACGAGTTTCGCCGACGCCATAGACGGGCGGCCCACTACTGGCAACCGTCACAATCGGGATTTCCGTCTTTTCGTTTGTGAGTATTCAGTACTGAGTTGTGTGAGTTGTTGTTTTTCTGTCTTGGCTGTTGTTCGTTCGCTCCGTGAGTCGTGGTTTAAGATACTCGGCAAGACAATAGTTTTTTTGTCGATATTTAAAAATCGTTCCGCTTTGTAGCTATTTAATTGTTGTGCCATTCGTCGTTATTACAGATCATGGATTTTTATAATAAACACTTTCACCGGCTGATCCGTAGTGTGGATCCCAACGGTATGTTGAATGTGCCATTTAACGTGTTTACTGATGGAAAATGTCTCGAAAAATATTTTAAGACGAATAATGATTTTCGGCGATTAAATGTGCCATGGATGTGGTAAGTAATAAAAATATAATACAATATGTATCACTATGATGTACATTTGAATCGATTTTTTAAAACTCTTACTGTTTTACTTGCCTAATACATTGAAATATTATTAAACCACAAGTATTGTGTCTTTTAACACTGATACTCGATTGTAATAAATTAGCATAATTAATATCTATTTATATTGACATAATATTATAGACATAATTAGTTTTTAAAACAAACAATAATTTTAAATTCTCATAAATATTCTATATCTATACCTACCTTTATAATGACCATAATTCATCATTAAAAATTTGTTTTTTTTTAATAATCAAATAAAATATTTGTACTTAAACTAATTATGTGATTGAGTTGTATAAAAATTTAAAATGATAAAAAAAACTATTTTGACTATAAGTTATTAACTTAATCTAACTAAATATATGATAAATAGGTAGGTACCTCTAACTAGAATGTTAAAAAAATTGTAATATAAAGTAGGTGCAATCAATATTTATTTTCCGATTTTAATATGATACCTAGGTACTTATCAGTTAATTTCTAACAAGAGTACTATAAGATATATACTATATAATATCTCATTACAACAAAGATGAAGACCAAGAATATTTTTTAAGTACTATTTTAAAAGAATAAAGGTTTTTTCTCATTTATTAATTACCCATATAGTTGATATGTTATGTATTTTTACTATTTGTAAAATATTTAGATTTTTTCATTAAATATAAAGCAATTTTTTATTGCATATTTTCATTTTTTTAATGCATATAAATCGGAGCCCTAATCATTACATTAATTAATGGCCTTACTTTATGTGGTTTCCTTTCAATTAAAAAAAACCACTACCTATAAGTATATCCTGTAATTAATATTTATTAGTAAAAACATTTAAGATTTTAAAATTTCGATGTACTTATTATTAGTTGTCTATTATTTTTTTCCAGTCATTAAATTAGTTTTCCAGTTATGCCGATTCTAACCCTATTTTCTACCAATGGCGTATTTAGGTTTTCTCTGCCTATAGGCACTTTCCAATTCACCACCTTTTTTACTTCATCCCTCCTAAAAGTATGTATAAAATATATTTGAATATACAATTTGTTATATTAACATCCATAAAAATCAATGCATTATTAATGATTTAAGTAATATTGTCTACTTAATAAATAAGTGTTAAGCTAGTATTTCATTAAGCTTGTTGTTAAGTATAAATAGTTTCAATTTTTTTCTTCGGTCTGATATTAAATATGATCAATATTTTTATTTACTTTTGGTAATAAATAACAATGTAATGCTAAACTGTCGTTAGTTTACTGGAAATAAAAAAAGAGATTTTTAAAATACCTCATTTATATGAATAAATATATAATGTAAGTAATTTATCTCTTGTTAAATGTTGTTTTTATTGATAAAAATATTTGTATATATATATAATTTTTTTTTTTTTGTTCCAGTGATCAATTAATTATACTTTTGCTTAACTTTGAAGATGTAGTTGCTATTTCTTCAACCTTAAAATTTTTGCAAAATGACTTTCAACGCATTAAATATCCGTTTGTTTTGATAAGTCAAGCTTTTATTGGTTTAATTTTAATACATACAAATGCTACAAAAGCGTATTACAGTAAGTTTTTATTTATAACTATACAGAGTGGTTCTTTCAAAGGTAAACACTTATTTTCTCAAAAAGTATTAATGTTTTTGGAAATGAATTTCTTATATAACTTAAAGTTATTGAAAAGTAACATTTTTGAAAAATAAAAATTCTTATTGTGAATTGTATACGAGTTGTTAATAACTTATTACAGTAAAATCTCCTTATAATATTCTTCAAGGGACCTTAAGAATCAAATTGTTATATCCAGATGATTATACAAACTATATTATATATTTATGAATAAATATTGCGAATATTATGAATTGTTTTATTCGGAATATTATTATATACGGTATTATAATAAGCAAATTTAACAGTAATTATAAAAGTATAACTTGCATATATTAAAAAATTATGTTAGTGGAGTGGAATGAAAGTGTGGCATACGGTATTCTTTACTTAATATTACCCCAATAATTAAATATATAAATTATAAATATTGGTCCACTACTGCGCTCATTTAAATTTTCAAATTTAAATACTTATAACCAAATAAATACTTGTTCAAAATTTGATTTTTATTTTAAAATTTTCAAAATTAATAATCGTAAAAAAATTTAAACATTAAAAAAAATATGAAATTTTGTTTTGTAATGACTTAAAATTATATGAAAAAAAAAATTAGTAAGAAAACTAACATTTACATTAAAGAGGACATTGTACCAGCATGAATTGTTTTTGTATTACTAACGCACACATGTCATATTAAATGTTCAAAAGAATCCATTTTACTCAGTTATTTTTAGTATTAGAATCAATTAACATATTAACATATTAAATTTAAAGGTAAAAATATTATTATCTAGGGCATCTTGTAAATTTTTTTTTATATTTAATTCTGAAACAAGTTATGATCATTTTAATATGTACAGAAGTTCATTTTAATTATTAATCACCTAGTATAAAATGTCCTTTACTATATCCAATTACAGTAAAACTTCTTTATAATAGAAACACTCGGTTTCAGCTGATGTTCTTATTATAAAGGAGTTTTGGTTGAAGAAAGACTAAAGCATATAGAAAAGTTATACTGCACTGTTGTTGTTTTTGTTATAAGGAGATTTTCATCTTATAAGGAGGCTTTACTGTTTATGGACTCAAAAAAAATTTGTGTTAAATTGATATCACTAACATAAACATTATGCTATATATATATTTATATAATTATTAATATCTATATTCTATATTAATAAATTACCAGGTGATGTAAAAAAAAAATGATCATCTTCATATACTACTAACACATAATTGATTATCCCTGTACAATGTACATACTATAATAATTATATATATTAATATTTAAATTTATAATGATTAAAAAAAAAAAATGTTTAGGTTACTGTACCAATACAACAAAGACATTATATAAGAACAAAATAGCTATGTAAGTATATATTTATACCTATGTGTCATTATAAAAATTATTTATGTTACTAGTCAAAGTATTTAATTTGGTGTTTAATAAAAATGTTATGTATTTTGTAGAATAGTTGCTACCATTTATCTAATATATTTATATCTTTGAATAATTATAAAAAATATATATACTACATAAATAATTATAAAAAATTAATAGTTATAATATGTGTTATTAATGTTTTATTATATCGATAAAATTGTAAATATTTCACCCAAAAATGTTAACAAATGAACATTTCAATAAAAGAATTTCTTTAAAAACTATATTCTATTGATATTTTTGTATGTTTGATAACTACGATAACACAGCAGACGACGTAGGAGTAATGATGGTTAAGAACATATGTGGGTACACACGTCACTACATAACTTCATGAAAATATTTCTAAAAACTAATTAATTAATAAATTTTTGGAACTTTTCGCATTAAATAGCTCATCTACACACCAAACACTCCCATTTGAAAAAAAATCATGCAAATCGGTTTAGTAGAACTTTAGATATAACTGTCGAATGAAATCGTCTCATGTTTTAATAATGTTTATAGATAATTAATACTATAGTGTAATAGTATAAGACAATATACAGGGTAGTTAAAACCATCACAATTCTAAAATTGTAATAAATAATACTTACTATACCAGAATATTTTGTGAATAGAATATTTTAGTGTGATTAATTATTTTTAGAACCTCTACAGGGTTTGTTAAATAGTTATTCATTTAAAACTATCAACATTAAATGGAACATTTTTCTATCGATTAAATTGTCTTGTATAAAATTTCTATTGAAAATATTTCAATTTTATTAATATTTTATTCCTGTACTGTAAGATAATTTTTAGCATTATGACCTATTATCATGACTTAAGTATTCTATATAATATTTAGGCATTTCTCAAATTACCTATGCACATAAAATTACTTAAAAAAATAAAAAATAATGATGCAATCTACCAGTTATATTTTATAATGACTAGGAATTTTATTAATTACCTAATTTAATGCTTTGCCTTTGACTTATGCACTACTAAGTACTACCTATACAAATTAATTTTAACTTAGAGACAAAATGCCTAGAAAGAAACAAAAAAAGGAGTCTGATGCTACCAATGAATCATGTAACAAAGAACATACTCAAAGTAAAATTTATTTTATTATTACATTTTTTTTAACAAGTGGTAAATATTATACTAAGGGATTAATATTCTTTATTTAAATTGTGTATAGGAATTTAATTGATTAACACATTTACCTCCCAACAATAAATGTATATTTTTCTTAATTCAAATAAGTACCTACATTTAATTTAAATAATTTATTTTAGGCCAAAAAATTCAATCATTAAATCAACACAAAGTATCTAACTTGGAAACTAACCTCAATGAAATGGATGTTTTTTTAGTAAGTAACGTGTTATTAAGTACATAGGATTTTAGTTTTGTTGCCCATGTTAGATTCTAATAGTGAAATGATTGATTTATAATAATATCTTAGTATTTGAATGTTACAATTAAGATAGACAGTGAGTACTTATAAAATGTTTGTATAGTTATTCAGGGTTTGGATTTTATCACACATAAAAATACTGAAATATGCGCTATATTAAGACCTAAAAATCTTAAAATAAGTGCTATAATATGCTCTGAAAATAATAAAAAAATTTTCTTCTAGTAATAATTAAAATAAATTTATAATGATTTTATTTGTTAATAAATTTTAAAATAACTTAATTTATGTGAGGTTCTACCGATTAGGAGTCATAATTGTATACTGTTCAATGGGGCAATATGCCAGATACTCTAAAAATATATTATAATATGAAACGAAAATGTGAGTATTTTTCTTATAGATTCACGTAAATGACAAATATTTTCTACTATTTTACATTCAATAAAAATGAGATTTGTGAAAATATAAAACAAATTATTAATTATGTATATTATCAAAAAAGCACTAAAAATCTAAAATACTTCAAATACGTAAAAAATATAGCATTATAAAATTTCATATTTAGAGTTCCTAATGAATAAAATAAATGTATAGCTCGCTCTGATATTTTTATATGTATCCTATAATAATAAACAAATGCTATAAAATCCAAGCCCTGCTAATAACAAAAATATGTAAGTACATCATTCAGATAAATATTATAAAAAAACAGTATTTGTATTTTAGATAACATTATAATGTTCAATGACTAAGTAATATTTATTTTAAAATTATTAAACTATTCAATGTGTAATATATTTATAAGAAAATCTTTTTCATACATGTTAAAGTTTTTTATTTTTTATAAGAAATAGATTGTGAGACTATTAGATTTATAATTAATAGGTTATTTATATTTCAATTTAATCAATAAAATTGATTTAAAAAATACATGTTAATATACCAATAGGATTTTATTAGTACTATAAAAAAGGTACAAAGTAATAATTTTTGAAAAATTAAAACTATAATATTTTCTTCATAATTATGTTTGTATGAAACATTAAAAAAAATGGAGGACACTTGTAGTAATTTTTGTCTGTAAAAAGTATACATATTGAACAAATACTAGGTTATTATAATAAAACAATATGTTATTAATTAGTTTTATGTTACATTTATTATTATTTAAAAATGACTAACTTAATTTTATGTTTTGTTTTCTTAAAATCTTAATTTGTATAGAATCATCCAAAACACACTTTAAATGGTACAGAAATGAAATTACTTGACACAAATGTTCTAAACCAAACAGTAAGTATATTTTAATAATTTAAGAAATAAGATATTAGTTTTTCAAAAATTATTTTAGTTAAACACTGATTGCGGCATGGTTTGAATTTGACGACCCCCATGTGCCGAACCTTTTTTGGTTCAAGAGATTCTTTTTACTGTACTTATATCAAAACTTAGTTTTACAAATATTTTGTTTTTTTAGTAAAAAAAACAAAAGTCGACATCAGCATCATATAATAACATTCTTCTCGGTTGCGGCTGTCCTCTGCATCCACAATTTTAGAACTTTTATTGCTGTGTCTTCTTTACATAAATATTATGTTGACAAACTTTTACATGATTACAATGTGTTACATAATTTATTCAAGCATATTAATTTATTTCGTAATATTTAGAAGAACAACTGAATTTAAATAATTCACAACAAAAACGTTTCGTAAATAAAAATATTTGGAAACCTTAATAAAACAATGAATAAACATAAAATAAAACTTTGAAAAATAATACAAATGCTTTGTAAATAAAAATAATTGAAAAAAATTAATAAACATAAAATAAAACCTTTACATTTTTAAATACAATACAAAATAAATAACTATAAAAAAAAAAAATATAGTACCCGTGATATATTTTGAAACACGTACTAAGCATAATCCTGGCTTATCTGTGCATTCATCGCAAAAGTATATGGTTTCTACCCTTTTTTTGTTTTTGTATAAATTAAACACATTTTCCTAATTGGCATATTTTTTATGTTTCTTGGAACTGAAGAAATTTAATGTGCCTCCTATTTTTGTGATTTTTGAGTTGGAGTTACGATTTTTGACCGATAGTTATAAATGAGTTTTTTTTTTATTAGAAGTAAGGCTTCAACGACACAGGCCATTAGCCTAGTATAAATTATAACAGTATTAGAAATATTAGAAAAAATAAATAAATAAACAAAAGTAAATTTACAGAAAGTATTTGAACTTAAAAACTATAGGGAGAAAAAAATTTCTACATAATTAAAATTTGTTAATAAGATTAATTTGGGATAAAAAAGTAATAATTTTGGAGATGTTGTTTACGTTGAGTGCTTCATTCATATTAGGTGGTATTGCTAAATTGTTTCTTATGTCCCGATACTTGATGCAATCAATTATAATGTGTTGAACTGAGAGGTTGGTATGACATTCATTACACGTGGGTGGTGGGTCTTTGCTAATGCGGAAAGAATGGGTTAGAAATGAATGTCCGATTATGCATCTCGTGATTATAACTTCATGTCGTCTGTTGAGGTAGTAAGGCACGATCCATTTCTTTGTATTTTTCTTTATTGTTTTAAGTTTATTAGAGGGAGAGATGGTATCCCAATAATTTTGCCATTTTAAAAGAATTTTGTGTTTGATAGATGTTTTTATGTCATTAGATGGTAGATCGGATATAATTGGGTGGGTGGTAATTCTAGTTGCAAGGTCGGTTGCCTTGTCAGCCATTTCGTTTCCGATTATACCTGTGTGTGAAGGTACCCACATAAAATCAATGTTTTTAGAAGTCGATTTTAATTCTTTTTGGATATTTTGGGTGATTTAATTTGAAGGTTGAGGGTTTTGAAGTGCCAATAAAACACTGAGCGAGTCGCTTATGATTAGAATATCATTTGAGATTATAGACTTGACTAATATTGTAGCTTCATAAATAGCTTGGGTTCGGCTGAGAATATGCATGTTTCAGGTGGAAGTTTATAGAGCAGTGTAATATTATCTTGAGAGATTGCAAAACCGACTCAATATGCGGATTTTGATGCATCCGTATATATTTTAATGAAGTGTGGGTATTTGGTTTGGATAATATCATAGAAAAGGGAGTTGATAATATTAGGGTTTGTGTCGTGTTTGCTTTGTTGTAAAAGCTCAGTATTGATATTGATTTGCCAAAACCAAGTGGGGTAGTTTGGGTATGTGATTTTGTTTTTTGTAGATATACAAACATTAAGATTATTAGTAAGTTTGAAGAAGATGTCATGGATAGACTGCAAGGGTTTTTTTTTATAGAGGCTATTCTATTTGAGGTTTGGTTGTTGAAAAAGTTGTTAAATCCTATGTGGTTTGGTGTGCTTTTCCTTTTAATTCCATAGATTAAGAGTTCTTTTTCTTTGAGTAGGTTAAGAGGGAGTTCACCTGAAAAGCATAAAATACTGACAGTGGAGCTGGTTCTAAAGGCTCTTGTTGACAGGCGAATCCCTTCGTTGTGAATAGGGTCTAATGTTTTTAGGAGGTTTTCTTTGGCTGTAATATAAATTTGGGAGCCGTATTGTATTTGAGATAGAATGAGAGATTTATAAACTGTATTGAGTGATTTCATACTGGAACCCCATGTATGATGGGACAGGGATTTTATGATGTTCATTCGCGTTTTGCATGTATTTTTGAGTTTTTTTATATGTTGAGTCCATTTGAGTTTGTTGTTGAATATCAATACAAGTATGCGGAGAGTTTTACAAAAAGGAATCGGAAAATTATTAAGGTATAGTTGTAAATTTGCTTTAGGACTAGTGTGAAAAGCAATGCATTGGCTTTTACTAGCAAAGAATTTGAAACCAGTTTTGTGTGACCAATCTTGGAAAATATTTAATGAATTTTGTAGTATTTTAACAGATGTTTTGGTGTTTTGACTACTGCAGTAAATGTGACAATCGTCAGCGAATAATAGATGTTTTGTGGGTTTTGGTATATTTTTGAAATTGTCGTTAATGGCTAAAGAAACATTGTGACGCTGATAACCGAACCTTGAGGAAGTCCATTTTCATTATGATGTATTTTTGATAATTCTGAAAGAGCTCTAACTTGTATTTTACGATTTTTTAGAAAATGTTGTAAAAATAGAAACATATTGCCATTTATGCCATTGTTTTGAATGATTTGTAGGACTCTATTTCGCCATACCATGTCATATGCTTTTTCTATATCTAATGAAATTAGTATGAGGTGTTTTTTTGGTTTTTTGCATTGCAGATATCCGTGTGGAGGGTAGCGAGTATGTCAACGGTAGAGTGATTTTTTCGGAAACCGCATTGTTCTTTGGTTATTAAGTTGAAAGTTTCTAAGTGCCAAATAAATCGTAAACCAATATTAATCATTTTTTCCATAGTTTTTGGTAGGGTAATAATAAGTGAAATAAGTCTATAGTTAATAATATTGAATTTGTTTTTATTGGGTTTAGAGATTGGTATAATAATCGCATTGTGCCATTGATCAGGATATAAGCCTTTGTTTCAAATTGTGATGAATATTTGGAGGAGAATATCATGGGCTATGAGGGTAGATTTTGAATAAAAGAAAAGGGTATCCCGTCAGGGCCAGGGCTTTTACTTTTGCATCCAGATAAGGCGATTTAGAGTTCATTTAAGCTAAAAGGCGAGTTCAGATGGTTTTCGTCTTGATTTAAATTTATTTTTAGTTCATTTCTGATATTGTTTTCAAAAGTATTTTTGAAATTTAAAAATTTGGGGTCGTAATTAGAGCAGTCACTGTTTTTTTTGAAATATGCGAAGGCTTCGACTATATCTGAAAGCAATGAGAGTGTGTTGTTATCGAAATGTTGGTAAGGGGGAAGTGGTTGGTAGTTTATGCCCTTAATAGATTTTATCTTGTTCCACATTTCATTTGAGGATGTATTGGAATTTATTGAACTGGTAAATTCTTGCCACGATTCTGTTTTGCTTTTTTTTTGTTATGAATCTTGCTTGAGCATGTGCTTTTTTAGTTTTATATGGTCGTCATTTAGTTTGGTTTTTTTGAATCTATTTAGTGCTTTTTTATATGACTTGATTGTATCATTGCAATCTTTCTTCCACCAGGAAACTGTTTTTCTTTTTAAATGTGTATTAGTCCTACCGATAGTCTAATTTGCAGCTTCTAATATAATGTTGCAAAACTGATCAATAATTAAGTTAATTTGGATTTGATTCGTTACGAGTTCAAGATTAATTGGTTTGTCATTAAGATTTTGAGTTATAATATCGTTGTATAGATTCCAATTTGGGTTTTTAAGGCGCCATCGAGGAGGAGAGTGGATTATGGTTGGTTCGGTGAGTATTTTTATGGATATTGGCCAATGGTCGCTGGTGCTGTATTCTGTAAGGATATTCCATTCAGTTATAAGGGCGAAAGCACTATTTGATATTGTCAGGTCAATAGCTGAGAAAGAGTTGTGGGCTGCATTGTTGTTTGTGGGTTCACCAGAGTTAAGTAATGTTATTTCGTCATTTTCTAAGAATTTTTCCATCGTTCTGCCTCTGGCATCAGTGTGTTTAGACCCCCAGATTTGGTTCCGGCTGTTGAAGTCGCCCAGAAAAAGAAAGGGTTTGGGCAGTTATTTAATGATATCATTGAGATCATTGAGTAAAAGATTTGTGCTATCCGGTAGATAAATGTTACATAAGCATAAGGGGGTTTTGAGACCTATAGAGACAGCAATAACTTCAAGAGGGGAATGGATTTGAATTTCAGTGCTTTCAAATAGGTTGTTAACGAAAATAGCTACACCACCACTTGCACGTGATTGACGATTTTTGAAAAAAAAACAATTGTATCCTTGCAAGGGGAAGGTGGTGTTGGGTCTTAAGTTGGTTTCTTGAAAATAGAAAGCGATAGGTTGAATGAGGGATTTTGCTCTATGAATATCGGTGTAATGTTTTTGTAGGCCATTTATGTTCCATTGTATAATATGAGCTGTCATATTTATTTTAATTTTTAATTAAATATTTGTATTTGTACGTTGATAGATTGTGAACAGTTGATTTGGTGAAAGAAGTGTTATGGTTTGGCTGCAATTGATTGTAGGGAAAATTAGTTGTTTTGAGAAGGAGGTAAAGCTTGGAATAAAAAGTTGGCTAGTCTAGTGAGTTGTGTTTTGGTAGTACGTTCAGTGACTTTAGGCCGTATTAGATCGATCAAGCGCATAAGAGTAGTGATATCCGAGTTGATGTCTTTGCAGATACTATGAATATTTATATTTTTATTGGTGTAGTTTTTCATTACGTATTTAAATTGGCTTAAAGAGATAGATGAGTTGTTAGAGAAGAGGTCCTCAACTGGTTTGAGACCCATAGATAATTTGTCAGTTATTTTGGATGAGGAGTTGGACCTGAATTTGTCTACTTTAGCTTTTTTTGCAGTATTTTTACTTCTGTCAATGTTTGTATC
This sequence comes from Pentalonia nigronervosa, assembly GCA_014851325.1. NCBI lineage: Eukaryota > Metazoa > Arthropoda > Insecta > Hemiptera > Aphididae > Pentalonia > Pentalonia nigronervosa. The sequence continues at coordinate 14,105 of JACXSJ010003304.1, forward strand.
GTTAGCTTCATTGGTTGATAGGTTTATCGGAGGGGTGATGATAATGTTGCTAGAGATGAGGTGTCCGAGAGAGGTTTTTTATGTATTTCATTAAGAGAGGTGTAATGGTTCTCAGATTTATGAGTTTGGTTTGAAAACTGTGGCTGGAGAGTTTCGTTGATCTGATGGTCTTCTGTGATCCCTTCCATTATTTGAGAGGATGTGAGTGTAAGATTGGAGTTTATTGCTATAGGGGTGTGTATAAGTAAATGAGTATTGAGTTTCGATGTCTGTGAGGGAGTGTATGGAACGTTCTTCTATTAAATTATCTTCGCGGGGGTCTTCCACAGGAAGAGGTTGCGAGGGTTCGGTAGAATTTTGAGGAATGTCGTCTATTTTTTTGTAAGTATTTGAGGTGTGGCTAGTGAATTTACACAGAAAGCAAGTGATTCTATCATCGGTGAAGAAAACTCTGAAATCGGTTTGGTTGTGAATAGTGGTAAAAACCTGGGAGATTTTGTGCGTCTTCGTGTTTAATAAAAAATTGATGACGGAAGGTTAAGATGTGTTCATACTCCTCGATATTGATACCCGCTTTGAGGTAGGCAATTTCAGAAACAGGGGTAATATTGATATTTTTGAGCGCGTCGATTATAACCTGGTTAGGAATGGAAGGACAGACGTTGGAAATAACTATCCTTTTGGAAGGGTTAATGAGTCTACGTATTTGTATTAACTGATTGTTAATTGTAATGATTTGAGTAGATTCCAAAAGTGAGTCAAGTATTTTCTTGCTTGAAAGGAAAATACAAAAACGATTATTTGAAATGCGGGAAACGAAGGCGATATTTTTGGGTGATATTATTTTTCCTATGGCGATTATGTATTCTCTTTGAGGTATACCATCTATTGAGTTGAATACGAGTGCCTGTTAACAGCTGGGAGAGTTATCATTAACTGTCGCGGAGGCATAATTACGAATAGTGTTTTTTGTGGTATTATTTGTATACGTATCTAGGCTGGAGACATCTGTACTGGCGGTAGTCGTCGAAGGTGATAATGCTGATGATGGCGGTATAGGAGTCTGAGGAGTAGAGGTAGAGGAAGTGGTTATAAACGAATTATTTGTACGACGAGATAGAGTAGATTGTGTGGTAGATATATTTGTAGGCTTGGTGATTTGTGTTGGATATATTTTATTTAAAGGTTTTGTGGATAACGGTTTTCTAATGACCGGCGATAAAGATGGTCGGCCCGTCTTATTAGCGTTGCTCATTATATGATAAGGTGGGTAATTACATAATACAATTATATTACCCGTATAATGTGTTTCCAGCAGTGGTGTGCTATTGGGAGCTATAAAATGCGCACTCGCGAAAAAGTAAACGCGTGCAACACGATCGGCTGTCAGACACGAACTGATAAATGAGTTTATTGATCACAAAATTTCTGTAGTCTATCAATCTGGTGTTTCGTTTTCCTGGCTGCTTCTTATATAGCGGATAAGTATCATTCATCATTACACGAAACATGTAACGTATACCACCTTAATATTTTCCTTTCACAATGATACTACATGAGTTGGTCGCTACGGTCCACACCCATATTTTCATTGTACTTTGTACAGCCTTTGGCTTCTCTGTTATTTTGTCACTTCTTGTATGGTATTTATTCATAGCATCCCCAAACTCTGACGATATTACTAACACATCCTTTTTATCACGCTATTTCATAAGACAAATCTCATTATTGTTAAATACAGATGCCACTTGACCTTTTTTAGTTAATTATTAATGACATCTAACGGGTTTCCTTTTCTATTTCCTCGAAGAGTCCCTGTTACATATGTATTTTTATTTAATAAGTATTCGGTATGATCGACAGAGTTATAAAAGTTATCCATATAAACGTTATGCCCAGCATCATAATGTCGTCAAGAAAGTATATAACAACTTTATTGACATAGCCCTTACCTCCCACAATTGGGTCACTTGATACACAATAGATCCTCGTCTTTAGAAACAAGATCGTCCGGTTGGATTAGCACATACAATTTTATGCCAGATTAGTGTTTTTTATTTTGAATATGTTGGCGGAAATAGAGACATCAACGTCAAAGAAGCATGGATTCGTCTAAAATCGATACCTTTGACGGATAATATATTTGTTTCATTCTGTTATGAAATAAGTCAAACAATGGTGTTATTTTATATAGGGAATCATCAGATTTTAGGTTTCCAATTGACAGATTTTCGACGAAGTGTAAAGCTCTTAGAATTAATAAAAATTTGTTCTTAGGTACTCATTGTATTTCTAAAAACAAGAAAATTATACAAATCGTTTATTTGCCAATAATGGTCGGAGCTAGTATTTGTTCGGTTAGGAATATCAATCCTAAAAAAACTTCAATGCTATATTTGTTATATTTTTATATTTTTCCAATTTTTTATACGCGATTTCGGTTTTGTAACTTTGACTACTTAAAATTTTACTTTTATTTCCGTAATTATTAGATTAAAAATATCGTCCGTGAATAAGTGAAAAAAAAAATCTATCGGTTCATCTGAATTTGAGACATGAAGCAGCATACCTGTATTACTTACAAAAGAATGGCGGAAGCATTTTTAGGAGTAGAAGTCCATACTTGCTAATTTTGAGGCTGCATTATTCTGTAGGGAGAGCCTGTAGGTAGGTTATATGACGAGGAAGCAGTAGAAATATTTGTTATTCTGTGGTTTGGAGATTCAAGTGATACCTCGGTGTCTGGTTCAACAATGTACACTCATTTACGACTTCATCATCTTCTTCACTTTCTAAATCAATATATCCGTTTAAAAAGTTTTCTTCAAAATCTGATATATTTCGAAAATATTTGTATGAGAAGTTTTATGTGCTTATAATTATGAATAAACTATTTTATTGAAAATAACACTTTATAATTCTAATAACTAATAACTTTTGCTATCATGTACTGATATATATTACATAGCGCAAGACTATTGTTTAAAATATATTGTGTCTTCAGTTATTATGCACAATTTTTAGTAATAAAATGATTATTATTTTTACATAGACTTTTCATGCTCTCCAATACTACATAGTTAAAATATATTAAGTTTGAACACTGAAGAAAATGTTAGTAGTATTTATAAAATATTGGAGTTGGACCATCTACAAGTTGTGAAAACAACATTTGGTATTTGTTGATTTATTATTATAAGTATATTATGTTTTCTAGTTATTCATTCAACCAATTGAAGAGTTTCCAGTTATAAATCAAGAAGTTGTTCTCACGGAAAACTCTCTTTTACCTAAAAATGATTTTGAACAACAATTAATAGATTTTGATGTACAGCCTAAAAATGTGGAACTGAAACAAATAATAGAACATTCACAATATACAATAAATTTACAAGATCAACAAATTAGAGTAGAACCATTAGTAGAACTACCTCAGCATTTAACTAATTTGCAAGAACAGCAAAATCAATTTAAGGTACTATTATATGATTAAGTATCAATGTTACCCTAAAAATGTATTAAAATAAGCTATAGAAAACAGATAAAATAAAATATTTTTTTTTTTTAGAAACTTACTGAAAATTGTTCCCCTGAATGTTTAACAAATCAACCACTAAAAAGAAAAAGACCTGGTGAAGTTCCAAAGAAAAAAGTATGTAATTTCTTAGCAAATATAAATTAATTTGTATATTTATTAGTATTCAACTGTAGACACTAGTATAATTATTTTATTATACAATTTTTCTAGATAGCGAGGTACCTAAATATATATTTTACTATATTTATTTAAGAAATTAAATACATATTTTTTCAATTTAAATTTACTATTTCCTAATGATTTGAGAGAATTTTAAATAATTTCATGTTTATTTTAACTTTTGTAAATATAATTAATTTTCCATAACTAAGTATGAATGTATTATAGTAATTAGAAATGACTATATTTTAATATATTCATTCTATATAGATTAACAATTTACCACTAAGTATGTTCTTAATAGAGTACAAATAACAAAATTAGTAACTATTTATTCATATATTCTAACAGAACATTTAAAATACCCTTTAATTATAAGTTGTAATAATAAATATTATTAATAGTTTTTTGATCATAAATTGTTTTATACAGTTTAAGAAAAGACAGATTGAAAAAAACAGTAAAGTAATTAGAAACCGGTTGAAGAAACTTCAAGGAGAAATGTTTGATGTATAGCTACTTTTAACTATTGTATATAAGTAGTTATTATTATTTAACTATTATTTTATTTATTAGAGACCACTTGAAAGTATACTGTTGAAGTGTACTAATCAATCTATAGACCATTTACCTATAAGATATGGTATGTACCGTAATAAACTTGTTTTACCATTTGCTGCGCTTACATTAAATATGGAACTAGAAGAAAATAAAGTATTGTATATTTTTAATTTATTTAAAAATAATTCTAATTTTTGTTTTTTTAAATCTTATAATATATCCAGGTTTATCATAAGTTATTTTTCAATTGTTTTCTATAGTTTGTATTGGTATTATATATAATTTATCATTCATGAAAAATAACAAAAAGGGGGAAAGTTAGTAACCACTCTACTGTTCAGTAGGAGTTGAGTATACCTCATCATTGATTTGGTCAAGTAATAGATGTATTAAATTATCATATAAACATATTGCTCTTAATAATTTATTTAGTAATTTGTTTAACCATTTATAATAATACCGTATAAACAATAAATAGTCAAATAGTTATAAAATTAATCTAAATGTTTTGAAAATGTCATTGTGTGTACAAAATATAATAATGTACATAAGACTGAAATCCCCACCAAATAACTGAAATTGTTCCAGTATAATCTACTGAAAAACTTTGTATTCAATTGTTAAGACTTAACTATAAAAATTGAATTTTTAAATTTTAAATTTTAACCTTAAAAGTATCGACTAAATCCAATTTGCTATCAAAAACACCCTCAAAGTTAAAATTCATAGCATTTTTCTATTACTTTTCATTGGTATAGACACACATTATTGTAAAATCAATACATTTAGTGTAAGTTCGGTTAGGTTAGGTAACCTGGGTTCAGAATACAAAATGAAAAATAAGTATAATTACATTGTTCTCTATACTGAGTACAATTAATATTGGTTAAAATTTATTTATTTTAAAATTATTTCTTATAAAAAAATATTTTTATTAGGATCTAGATGATGTTTTTAATAATGAAATGACTATGGATAGTTACAAAACCAATAAGGAAAAATTAAATTACTACAATACTTCAAACATTTGGTATGTAATACATTTATTTTTACAGTTTTAATATTTTAAATACTTCCGTTATATAATTAGGATCAGTGGTGTAATTAAGAAGGATCAGAGGGTGCGGTCGCACCCAGGCTCGTTCGTATAGGGGCCCAAAGAAATAATTTTTTTCTTCTATTAATTATTAATAAAAATTAAAAACTACCTATATTTTTCTATTATAATATACTATTGAACAAATCATTTTTTTTTTATTAATTCAAAATTGTTATACATTATCATTATTTTTATATATGTCCATATGGGTATGAATATTATATCAACGTATTACGTATTACGTTCATGAGTATGATACTACAGAAAAAACAATAGAGGTTTAAAGTTTTATCATTACTGTTAAACGTTGGGTTTTATTCCTAATATATATATTTATTAATAGACTTAGCTATCAATCGACCGTCTGTCATAAATCATTACGTTATCGTTTTGATATTTGAAATCTTTATTCGTTAGTTTGTTCGTAAAGTTTGTAGTAGTCGGTTGGTCAGTCGGTGACAATCGCATTTATTTTCATACAGCCGTATTGAGTTTTAATTGAATATTTGTTATTCAAGTGTATAATTTTTAAAAATTCGTATTTGAAAATGAATAAACCTATGAGTGGAGCACAAAAGCGCAAAAAAATTGAACAAAAATTAAAAGATGGTAAACTGCCCAAATTAGACAATTATTTCAATAAAACAGTTGAATCTACTTCGGAAAATCCTACTATAACTACATCTGTTTTTGAAATACCACATGAAAACTCCAAAAAAAATAATGTTACCAAAATTTGTCAAAATATTAACAATACTGATGATTGTGATATAATGTTAAGTAAAAATATGAAGATCATTTGCACAAAACAGTATCTTACTGATATAGCTAATTATATACAAAATTCAGTTCTGAGTGTAGAAGACAAACATTTTATTACACTGTATCAAAAGGTGGACTGCGTATTTCACGATCAAGGCTTTGTTATTCATTGGAGCTCCATAAATGTTACTGCCAACCTTGTTAGCTTTTTGGAGTTAATAGTATTAAGCACCCAGAATGGATACGAGGATTTAACGATTGGTCCCATACATCACGAGGAATTGAAAGACATGAAAAATCTATACCTCATAAAATGGCATGCATGGCTTTTTATTCATTTCAAATCATAACACAATCAACGAAAATCATGAAAAGCAAATCAAAGATGAAGCAAATTATTGGAAATTGATATTGGATAGAATTATAACTACAACGTTGACACTCGCAACTGAAGATATTCCATTTCGTGGCCACAGAGAAAATAATGAGACAGAAAGCAAAGGTAAATTTTTAGCGATAATCGAATTGTGAGGTAAATACGACACGGTACTTACAAAATTACTCCAAAGACCTAAAGAAATTATAAAATATTTAAGTCCAGCAATTCAGAATGAAATAATTACAGCACTAGGAGATAAAGTTAAATTTGATATTTTACTAGAAATAAGAAAAGCTTTATTTTTCAGCTATATTTCTGACTCAACATTAGACATATTCAAAATTGATCAACAAAGCCATATATTTCGTTATGTGAATGTGATGTATGATAAAGAAAATAAACCAGTTGACATAGTTATACATGAAAGTTTCATTGGGTTTGAAATTATGGATGGTCAAACGAATAATGAAATGGAACAGCAACTGTACAATAATTTTGAAAAAAATAAAATTGATATTAAAAAGTTTAGAGGGATTGGATTTGATGGAGCTGTTAATATGAGTGGTGTTTATAGTGGATTACAAGCACGTATCAAATACACTCAGCCACTTACATTATACATACATTACGCCGCTCATAATTTAAATCTTGTAATTAATGACTCTGTTAAAAATATTAATGAAATTCAAAATTTTTACGAAAAACTTTAATGCCTTTATTTATATTTTGCAAATAGTATTAAAAGGTGGGCACACTTAAAATCAGTGACTTCTGTGTCTATTTCACTTAAAAGACTACGTACTACTCGATAGACTTCACGAAATGATTGTTAAAAGTGCTTAGTTTGCTTTACGTAGATATTTTAGAACTTTTAGCATATATTTCACTTATAGGTAGAAAAAAAGATGAAAAAGATAAAGCGTCAGGTCTTCAAAACTATTTTCAAAAGTTTAATGTAATTTTAATAATTGTCATCAAAACCAAAATTCTTAACTCATTACAAATTGTATCACTATTACTACAAAAATCGGATATAGACTTATTTAAAGCTTTTGAATTGCTTCAAACAGCCTTAAATAAAAGAAATGTGTGATAAATTTTGAAGAAGTGTTCGAGGAAGCCAAACAAATAGCAATTTTGTGGGCAGTTGAGCCAACATTTACTAAAATAAGAAAAGAAAAACTACTAAATATTTTGATGAATTAAGTAACGATAAACGTTTCCTTAATGCTGAATAATACTTTAAAACACAAATTTACTATCGTACTCTGGATATAATTATCAAACAACTTGAACACCTCTTTAATGGTATAAACCAAGTAATAAAACGTTTAACTTCAATAATACCAATTAATATATGTTAATGAATAAAAATGAACTTACACATACAACTACCATTTTAGTAAACATTTATAAAAATGATTTAACAATAGATTTGGTTAATCAAATTATTCAATTTAAACGTTCGTTTGAAAATCAAATTTCAAAATTAAATTCTGTACATGATTTAGCAAAATTTATAATTGTAGACAATTATTTAATAGCCGCAAGTTTTCCAAATTTATGTACAGCTTGTTTTCTTTTTTTTGACAATACCAGTGACGGTGGCAAGCACAGAAAGAAGTTTTTCAAAACTCAAAATAATTAAAAACTATCTTTGAAGTACGATTTCCCAAATTCATTTGTCAAGTTTAGCTATAATATCAATAGAAAAGAAAATTGCGAAAGAAATTAATACGTCAAATATTATTTCTACTTTGGCAAATAAGAAGTCCAGAAAAATGTTTTAAGTTTTGAGTTTTATATTTATTTTAATTGTTATTTGTTACAACTGTTATAACTATTTACTAATATTTTTGTATGTACATAATATGAAGTATTAAATTAATAATAAATATCCATTATTAATTAAATAATTATAAAATGATAAAATATGCATTTAATAAAATAATATGCAAACATATTTAAAAAAAATTTTTTTAGTAATTTTAGTAAGGTGAATACACTCTCTTGGATCTTCTTAATATATATATATCTGGCCGATGGGGGCCCGTTGAAAATTTCGCACCCGAGCCCAAATTTTGAAGTTACGCCACTGATTAGGATGATATTGATTTCTGAAAAATAATCTTTCTAAAACAAAATCTTGAAAATAAATATTATAACATATTTAGAATATTGCTATGAATCTCTTTTTATTATTTTAATCTACTCAATTTGTGAAATATAACAGTTATTATTAGCTATCATTATCTCAACCTTATCATTAAAACAATATACTTATTAGTTATGGAACTACAGTGTTTTTCACTTTTATAATTAAATGTTTAAAATAATTCTATTTATATTAATTTAAGTTGTGTTTTTACAGTATTTATAACCATTGCAAAAACAATTCATTACCTCATTTAACTCTGCTACCTTTAGTTGAAGAATGTAAGTAACAACTATTAATAAATATTTGGCATACAATGTGCAGAATATGTTACTAAAAAATATCATTCATAATATAAAAAACTAACCAAAATTATATTTTTCTGTTATATTTAACATTTAACAGTAAGAACCTATTTTTATACTATACATTTTATGTTTAGAATAAAATTTTTATGCCTAGTAAATTTTTTTTTCTCTTTTTTATTTAATTGAATAAAGAATAATAATTATTATTCAATTGATTATAAATTAATTAAATATTTTTTTTACTATTTTAATAATATTTATCAAACAAAATGTATTCTAGGTTTAACCAATAATAGTTTAGTGTGGCGAGACACAATTAATGAGGTAAACATTATTTTTATATTTACATAATAAAAATTAAGATATAGTTGCATAAATGTTATTATAATAATTTAACAATATTTAAGTAAAAATTATATTATTCCTATTTTAGATAAATAATAATTTGGAAGATAGTTTAAGAGAAATTTCACCGATTTCAAAAATTGATCAGTCTAAATGGAAAAAATTTAAAGACAAAATAAACTATAAAATGAATCAAAGTTTAGTAGCCCATAAAACATTGGTTGGACCTGAACTATCAAATATTGATATACCACAACCTATTATGGCATTTCCATCTCTTAGTGAAGTCGATAAACTTTTAAATGGAAAAACAATAATTGAACAACACAATTCGATTAAGGGGCTTCCATTTAATGTATCAAATATTTGTCCTACGCCTTCTTTATCTATAATAACAGAATCTAGATTACCTCAATTGTTACCGCCAGAAAAGTCTCTAATTGATCATGTTGAAATAAATATTGACCAAGAAAATATTGTGTTGAATCAATTTGAACCAAATAATTTGCAAGATATTCAAAAGTAAATATTTTGATTGCCATTAATTTATATTTTAAAACAAAATTATGTTATTCTATTTACAGTATTGTAGTAGATCAAGTTGAAGAATGTCGTCGACTATCTATTGATATTAAGGAAATATTATCCAACATTTTAAATCAGTCTACTAAAAATATTTCACATTTGATGTTTACTGATATTTGTCCTATTCACATAACTAATAGAAGATATGCTATTTCAGTTTTGGTAGAGTTACTGGGTTAGTATTTGTACAAATTAAAATTGATTTATTTTTATATGTATTTTGTGCATTTGTTTCTTAAGGACTGCATAAAAATGGAATCCTCAAATTAAGTCAACCTTGTAATGCAACAAACCCTTCATCTATTTCAATTAAAATAATTGATTGCAATTTTTTTTGATCGCCTTTTTAAATGTTAATTTTATAATGTTTAATAACAATATTTATATAATGATTTGCCCGTACTCTTAATGTTATATAATACTATTTAATAGTTAATTTTGATGAAAATCATAAGATTGCTATATATAGCTATATATAGTTTTATATTTGTAAACTGTAAAATATTAGTTCCAATATTAATTGTGATCTCTTATCTATGTATATTTGACTGTTCTTATTTACTATTAATCATTTTTTTTTTTTGTTTGTTTTTAAATAAACTTTTCATTTTATCATTGAGTTATTATATTCTTAATATTTAAATATTCTAAACTTGTTAAGAAAGCTTAATAAAATGCATTGTAAAAATATTTCTGATAAAAGTGCATTATAACAGAATGTGTTTAGTCGCAAGTTTAAGTACAACTTTTTTTATTTGAAAAGCCAGTACTTCATAGTTTTCTTTAGACTAATGTTATACAAAATAAAAAATGCTTAAAAATTTGAATTATTACTTATTAACTATTAATAAAAAATAACAATTATACAATCAATTAAATTTAAATTTGACAGTTCAAGAGACTAAAGAGATTCATCAAGATTCAACAATAATATAATAAATTAAAATAACTAAAAATCTACTAATAATCTAATACAATAGCCATCAAATTATACCTACATTATTTAAATTATTATTAATGTTAAATAATATTGTATGAGTAGCTTAACAATTGTAAATTGATAAGCTTAAAATTTGTTTCAAACACCCAATAAAATATAATAAAATATGATAAAAAATTATATTTCATTGAAAATCTAACTTGTGATATGTGATATGTTTAATTCCAATCGTTTATGTAATGTTATAGTATATAATTTTATAATTTTTAATTTTTATGTATAAAAAACAATTAGTGTATTGTTGGAACCAATAAATAACATGTGGCATGCTGTTAAATTGAACAATACAACTAATTTTAATGTATGACTGCATACAATTATAAAGGTAAAAATTAATTTGAAACGACTATAAGAAAGTAATTTACTATATTTTTAAGACATTTTTTTTTAATATTCACTATAACTGTTGCATAATTACAATTGTAATCAATGTATGGTTATTTGTATGTCTATGACATATTTAAATTTGTTACTATGATTTGTAGTTATGTAAATATGTTACATGTCTTACTTAATTGTGTATTACTATATTTGGAATGGAATCTACCTTAAAGTACAATTTCCAAGCTGCTATTCGCGACTACTACTTTGCTAAGAACAGCTTTATAATTGTTGCGGCCAGTGACTGTACTGGTTTTCAAATAGCATGTTGCAGCTTGAAACCCATACATTTATAGAACTTACATTTTTTTTTTTTGTATTCAGCATATAAATTGTTATTAAATTGTGAATAGCAAACAACACTACGTTTTTTGAATCACCAGCTGTAAATTTATATTTATTAAACATTTTCAATCCAAATTCAAACCCGTCAACCTATAATACCATCTTTCACAGGTATTCTTTAATTATAAAGTACATTTTTTTTTTTTTACTTGCTATTAAGATTTTTTGCAACTTTTATTAAGCTTCTCCATTTATCACAGTATATTACATTTACTGTAGTCTTAAGGTTTGTTGTTTCGCCTAAAGAATATTTAAAACTAATAGCAAAATAAACATAATAATAGAAATGAACATGATATAATATATCATATCTGTGGTATGATGGCAGAAGCTGATATGTCGTTTTTAGTTGATTTTGGGATTATCATGTAAATAGTTGATAAATAATTACGTTTACATGCACAACTAAGGTCGGTTTAAAAACTAAAGCGGTCTAATCATGCATCATGTAAACGCTTTAAAGCGACCTTAATAACATAAACCGTCTTTATTTTAAGGACGCTCGAATATGTGGTTTAACCAAATTAAATCGGTTTAATAAATAAAGTCGGCTGTATTTTTGTCATGTAAACACTCGATAA
>JACXSJ010003305.1:9815-26359 GCA_014851325.1 Pentalonia nigronervosa
CTCAACTGAAATAAATATTAAAAAAAAAAAAAAAAAAAAAAAATCGAATGTGTAAAATAATTCTCTATACAAAGTATAAGCATATTAATCTTTAAAATAAAGATAACATATTTATCCAAATAAACTTAAAATATAAATTTTTACTCATTCAATTTACATTCAGGCTATAAGTATTATTTAATATTTAAATTATTTTATTATGTAAGACGTTGAAATACTAGTTTTTTTGTAACCTAACCTATCGACAAATACTCGTAAATTAATATTTCTTTCATTTAAATAATTATAAATTTGTTTTATATATTAATATTTACTTATCTTCTATATGCATAATTTTTTTTAATATTTAAAAAATTTAAATTGAATTACATTTTTCAAAGGAATAAATCTTGGTTTCTTTCATACTTATAAGACAATTTGGACGAATTAATAACTTCATCTTAACTATTTCAATAATTTCTTAGGTTATATATTTGTTGATAGATGTGAGTATATTTTTTATTTGTGAACGAGTAACATTATTTGATACAAAAATAGTTTATATTATTGTATAAATTGAAAGAAATATATTTTGTTAGAATGATATTATTAAATCTTGCAAAATCATTAAAAAAATCTCTTATTGAAAATCATTCAATCACATTTTTTTATATTATCATGTTCCTTTGTGAATTCCTTTCTTTGAGTACTCGTTGGAATATTTGAATGTATTTCATCCACATTTTTATTTATGGATGAACTCCTGCTGTGTAATAAAAATAATAATTTCAAGCTAATGGCATAATGTATTAGCTAGGGAGTTCGTTTTATCAATAAATCATTTATGTATGCATGTATGGTTCAATTAAATTGTGTTTATTTAATAAATTCAAATCAATTTCAGTAAGTTATAAATAAAAATAAGATTTGGTACACATTCAACTACATTTTACAGCATATACATATGAAAAAAACTATGAAACTACAATAGGAAATAAAATTGTTTATTAAAACAAGCATTTAAATTTGTATAGGTAGATCAAAGGTATATATTATGATACTCATTTAAGCAATAAAAACGAAATACTGCAGGAATTAAACAGACTATAATATATTAGTAATTAGTATATAGTACGGTATAAATTACGTAGATTATTCTATTTTTAACTTTTTATTACTAAAATAATATAATGTTAATGTAAAATAAATGTAAGTAGGTACATATAGACTATAATTGGGTTTTTATAAAATTTGGAATTAATATTCCTAGTTGGGTAGGTTGAAAAGCATCGGGGGTGATGAAAAAAGAAAGAAGGCGGAAAAAAGTCATGATAATACTTATTTAGCTTCATTAAAAATAAATAAATAGCTGAAGTATAAATGAATGAGTTTAATTTCGGGTTCTGTGTAATTTACTAGAACCTATACTTATACCTACACGAAATGAGGAAACGACAAAACAGGCTTATTCCATACAAATAGGTTTAGAGTAAAATAAATAAAAACTAATTGCTGGGGGTGGTAACAACATTAATTTAAATTAACAAAACCTGATAACAAGGTTTAAAAGCCTGAATACTGTATACAAAATTTTGATGGAAATTGTGATATTATTACACTATTCAATCACAAAAAAAAATTAATAATAATTTTGGCTTACTACACGAAAATAATAATACCGCGTCGTGTCATACATCCTTTACAATGCATTATCCAAATATATTATATGGGGATGAAATGTGTCAAACAAAATCAAATTTCAAAACTACTTGTGAATGGAGACCATAAATTATGTATAGTTTATATGTATGTGGTATGTAGCGATAATTTGTCATTGATTAATCAATTATACCATTTATAAAAAGAGATTTGTAAAACAGTTTCCCGTTAATTAATTTTCGTATATTATAAATATAAAACTATTAATAAGTGAATTTATAATACGCCAGTTGTCATCTTCTCTACATTGTATTCAGATATCTTTTTCTATAGTTTAAAACAATGTTATGGTACTACAATAAATGATTTTATGTATAATATTATGTTACATCATTCACAACACGGATAGCCGATAAATTTAATAGGCATAAAACTTTTTGAGAGAATATTAATCGCAATATTTATAGACTAATAAGTATAGTATTAGATTACTATTACATTAAAATATCAAATGTCAATAATTGTACCTAATGTATGAAAATCAGAATTTTTATTAACTTTAATCGGACCAACAGCATAATTAAAATCATTAAAATCTATAGATTCAAATGTATAAAGTGTTAATATAGATCATGATAGCAGATAGGTACAAAATATTTACGTTTCTCGTACTAGTTTATAATTGTGGAAACAAAAATCAATTAAGTATTTAAGTATATTATATAACATACAGGGTTCACCAAATATGCTTATTGCTCACCCCTATTTTTTTTTTTTAACAATGAATTTATTTCATATCATTTAACATTTAAGGAGTGTACTGTAGCGATACCAACTTATTTTTTTCAAATGAGAATCACCCTTCTTTTTTATAAAATGTTGTTCAGTTGACTTTTTTGAAAATTGTTTTGTATTAAATCGAAATTAAAATGAGTAGTTTTTGAATTATTTAACTTTGTGTATTAAGGATAATAGGCCCATGATAATGAATTTAAAAGATATAGGAGCTACGGTAATTTGTTAATTTTAGACTTAAATAATATCAATAAAATGTCTATTAGCGTATTATAATTTGTAAACATTTCCCTAGTATAATAAATACTAGATACAATATTACATCTATTTTATATTTTTGTATGCAATCATTTTTAAAGACTATTATCCTCAGTCTATGAATTTTAATAATTCAGAAACTACTTGTTCAAAATTTATTTAGAGTATATTAACATTTTCAAAAAAATCATCTACTAACAATTTACAGTGAAAAAAGTTGATTCATTAGAAAAAAATAAGTTTTATCGCCACAGGACACTCTAATATAAAAAATCTAAATAATTAAAAATACTATCTTAAATAAAGTTAATACATACACTTAAAAGTGCTAAAAATTAAAATTTGAAGAAATTAATTATTAAAGGAAAAAATGAAGATGAGCATGTTTGGTGAATCGCTTTCTAAATTTAGGAACCTAAAACTTAAATACTACGCAAAAATGCACATATTCAAAGGCATAATTTGGGGAAGTTTTTATTTTTTTTTTTGGAGCATCAGAAATATTTAATTAATTTAATGTTTAAAAATACCTATTGTGTCTTAAAGTTTACTGGGGAGGAGGCGACGCTAATAACATAGCGAAGAGGGTGTTATAGGTTTAGTAACAATCTCCTCAAGCTTACCCATAGACTAGCTACCTACATAAAAAATTGTATTACACTATGGCCATATAGCCATTATTTTATATAAATTAGCTTTCAAAATATTAATGTTATTGTTTAAAATATAGGTATAATACACTTTATTTTATTCATTAAGGTTGTTACTTTTCATAACGCGTCACTTTCCCCAACTTTTAAAAATTCCTGATTACGCGCCTGGTTGACGCCATTCTATACCACAAATAATTTGCCTACAACAAATATATATATATAAAACTAAACATCACTCCTTAAAGTTATGTAGAACTATAAAATTATTGAAAATATATCATTATACCAAGTTAGAATTATAATTCATATTATATAATGTGTATAACTTAAGTCTTTAAGTATACGAACCAAAGGTGGGAAAAAACTAATTAAAAAGTAAAATTAAAAACATGTTCATACACATCTATAAATGTGGTTAAAATATTTTTTTTATTTAATAATGCTGTAGAAGCATAGACAATGATTTTAAATAAAAGTAAACTATAAAATATTTCTTGCTTCAATAATTTAGTAGCCACAAACTTATAATTGCTAAACTATTATAGTATGCAAGAAAAAGGAATAGTCGAATGAATTAATACAACATTATTACAAAGTATAACAAAGTTATTAATTAAACAATTTGAAAGTTGCACAATCGCTAATTTGTGACATGAATGATAATTTAAAAAAATGAATTAGGTAACTTGTTTTATTAACTGAGTTAAATTAATGTATTTTATACATATTATTAACTTTAAACTTTTAAAGAGTTATACATATATATAAATTATTTGAAAACCATTAACTTATAATTTGACGTTATGAACGAACTAAACAAACTCAAGTTAATTTTTTTCATAAACTAGCTTGCATTTCCCTATATAGTTATAAAATATAGATATTATAATAACCAATTATAGTAATAAGATAAAACACACACAGTAAAATAATATTCAATCGTTATACTTTTGAAAAAAAAATGAACAATGTTATATTATTATTAGTATTGTAATATACAATAAATTAGAGCTTAAAAAAGTGGAGAGGGGGCAAAATAATATCTTTGACATCACTATAAAATGTTAGACAGAAACTTCTTTGCCGCCAAATTACACCTATGCATTTCAGTATTATGTTAAAAGCTGCACACAATGTATTCTTTATTTTAAAATAAATAAATATTGAAAATTGTATGTAACTATAAACATTATATCCCAAAAGTTCTGTTTCACCCAAATCAATATATTTAAATTAAAACGTTCTCAACAACAATTTATTAAAAAATAATATTGTTTGATGACATCATCTTTTTCAAAAGAAAAATCAACAAAAATATTTTTGAAATAAAATGTTTGGAATTTTTTTTAATAATAGCCGTATTTTAGATTCTGAGTGGAGCAAAAGAATGAATTGGTTTTACAATGAAGCCTTCATTGTAAAGAGTGATTTTGTTTCTGTCTGTTATAAATTTTTTGGGCAGTAAAAATGGTCGATTTTCAACTTCAGTATCTTTTCTGATATGAAATCGAATCTTGTTTGTACTTTGGAAGGTCAAAAGTAAGAAATTCCTAGTAATTTTTAATGCATCCAAAAAAAAAAACAATTTTAAAAAAAAGCGATTCATGACAAAAATATTTTAGTTACCATTAGTTACAAATTAAAATTGTAATACAAGTTATTAGTATTTTTTGTATATAAATAGTTTCTATTGGTTATAGAAAAGAAAATCAAAAAATTTTATAGTGAATCTCATTTTTCTTAATTTTACTTATAAAACTTAACTACAGACTACAGATTGACAGATTGGCATCTTTAGAAAAACTATAGACTAACCTTCCAGGATAATTATTTTTAAGATAATATGTAAATGCAATGTTTTTGGTCAAAATGAATTCTGCAAACTAACTAGTATTACTAAAACGATAATATTGTTATAATGTATGGTAGACTAACACACTGTATCTGCTCAGAATCACTTTTTGTATACAATAATTTATCATTAAATTAAATTTAACACATATAACATACTCGATAACTACTGAACAGCAAAGTATTACCCATTTGTCCACCTTTTTTATTTAATAATGAATTTATTCAAATTCTGATTTTAAATATATTGTTTTTCCTTGAAGATAAGTAAGGTGTGATTCGTGACTTTTGAAGATACTATATATTATATTATTTATATTTTACATATATCTTTAAAGTTTAAACTTTTAAAGTAACTGATCGTTGTTAGTAATATTTATATTTCTTAGGTTCCTATATAATAATATATCGGTTAATCAATAGAAATAGCTGACATCAGCAATAATAACAATGTGTATCAAAATGAATATTATACAAACCGACACTCAAAGATTGTACATCGATTTAAGTGATTAAATAATATTTATTTACAAACATGAATATTTTATATTGATATTGATTAATATTTATTATTCTATGCCAACATGCTGTATACCGGTAGATAGTACAGTTTAACATATTAATCCACGCAAATAAAATTTTTCTTAGAGCTAAAATATTATTAATATGCATGATGTAACGATTCAACATGATTGTATAAAATTAATTATATTATGTGCGCTGTGCATCATCAACAATTCAAAGACCTCGTTTAAAAACTTTCCTAGTGTATAATGTAATATAGTTATCCCAGTCGTTATCGCGAAGTATGACATTTTTGATAATAATTATGTATTCTCTGCCAGGCCTAATTTGTATGCAATGCGACAGGTCTTCTACTAATTAGGTCCAAAATGTCTTTGTTAATTGCTTGTTTTTATGCATAAGTAGGTGCAAGTATAAAAAAATTTTAAACTTTTTGAAATAAAACGTGATTTATTACTATTATTTTGTTTATAGAGTAAATATTCAATATAGTGTGTCCGTTTCCCAGAGAGCGAATTGATAGAGGCATAATTTATTAGTAATTATACTAATTAACATATGATTTTCTCGTTTTGAAATAGAAAACAAATAATACAAACGTCAACAACATTTAAAACACCCAAATAAAAATAAACATTTTTAAAACGGTGGTCAACAGGCAACAGTATAAAAATTGGATATTTACATCTCTTATAATAAGGAAATGTGATGTGTTTAATATTTAGATTAATCTGCATTAAATATTAAAAAGCGGAAATTACTAAAAAAAAAAATAATCTATTTTATAGAAGTATAATAGTAGATAACCGCGTAATATTTTGAATAAAATAATTTATAGTTATTAAGTTCTGAAAAAATATAAGTATAGGTACTTCTTGATATATTTACTATTGAAAAAACTTGTGAGGTAATCATTTTAATTTGTTTACTACTATATAACATTACCCACCATGCAAAGAATTATTACAAATGTTCTTGTATTATATTATATTTTTCAATTCCGTGGTAACTTTATAATGTGATATTCTAAAAGAAATATAAGGATATTATTGTAAAACATACATTTTTGAAATTTGTATTTATTTTGAAAATAGTTATAACATAAAGTAATTTAATTATTTAAGAAAATATTATGCGTGTGTTGACAATATAAAGTACTAAGAAAAATGTAATTACAACGTTATAGACAAAAATAAAGGTTAGAAATTAAAAAAATAAGTATACAGGGTTCACCAAATATGCTCATCTCTTTTTTTTCAATAATCATAAAGTTATTAAAAATTTGATAAAGACTTGTAAATTTTTAAAACGTTTTAATCTACTTAAAGAGTATTTGGAAGAGATACAGATTTTTGTTTTTCAAATAAAAATCCCTCTTATCTACTGTAAGTTATTTAGCGAAAAATTTTTCTGAATATTTTGACGTATCAGAATCAAAATTCGTAAGAATAGTTTTTGAGTTACTTAACTTAAAAGTATAATACTAACTAAGGATAGATCATGGCCATACGTTTGTTAGATATGGGGGCTATTGTGATTTGAAAATTTAGGTGATTAATATTAAACCATCAATGCATTAATAATTTGTAAAAATGGTTTAGATAATAAATACTAGATCCAATATAACATTTATTTTATATTTTTGTAAAATCATTTTTGAGGACTATTTTCAATTTTTTAATTAGATACATCAAAATTTTAAAAAAAATTATGCACTAAATAATTTACAGTAAAAAAGTAGGTTTTCATTTGAAAAACAGAAGTTTGCATCGTCACAGGATACTCCTTAAGTATAATACAAAAATATCAATAATTTTGAAAAATTGCATTATTAAAGGAAAAATGGGAGTAAGCATGTTTGGTGAATCACACTCTATATATTATAAGTAATATGACAAAATTATGAAAAGTATATTCATATTATGATGTATATATCACTAAAAATAATTTATGATTTATTCCCATTATTTAATGTTTAATAGAATATAAACACCTTAGGTGATAATTTAATAAATATAATTTGGCACTTCTTGCATTTAGGTATATATTATACATACATATATATATATATTTTTTTTTTTGTTGATTCAGTAATTGTAAAATATTTAAGGCAATATATAGGGATATATATAAATAAGAATATTCAAAATATACGTTATTTTGTTTTATGAAATTGTGAAAGTATATAATATAAAGTTTCACTTTACATATTTTTGCATATTCTGTTATATTTTATAACAAAGGCATATTCGACATATTTAAGCATTTTCAACAATATTAATAATATTGAACTATATTTTTTTATTTTAGTGCATATTTTCATAAACATACTTATAGTTTTTCCCATTTTTCGTCCTATAATTTTAGCTGAATATTTTAGAGTATTTTTAGTAATTTTAATTGCGTATTCGCGTGCAAAATTTGAACATTTCTAGTGCAAGAAGTCGATTAGTTCCAAATCCCAGTATCTAATAATATATAAAATATTTTAGATTCTGAGGAATGGTTTTTTTTTACATATCTATAAAAATATTAATAAACCTATTATTGAGGGTTACTAATTAATTATTATTATTTTGAAACAGCGGTAAGGCCAGAATTTTTCACCCAGGTGGGCCCGATGCACAATGGCGGAATTAGTGTTTTTTTTATAATCTTGAAATTATCAAGGGGGTGGGGGGCGAATAATGTGAATGAGATAATTTAGGGTGGTCTTGGCTCACCCTCGGTGTTGCCACTATTTTGGTATGCATTATAGACGATTACAAGTAACATTATATACTATTATATAGGTAAAAGTTTATCCATTAAAATTATAATTACTATAAATCAATTTATGAAAGTAACTATTTATATATTATCATTAATTATTTTTGATACAAAATATTTTTATCGTTAATGATCCTGCAACCGAAACAACACCAAGTGGAATAAATTACTGCTGTATGGTCATAAACTCATAACTCACTTCAATAGCT
Organism: Pentalonia nigronervosa; assembly: GCA_014851325.1. Taxonomy (NCBI): domain Eukaryota; kingdom Metazoa; phylum Arthropoda; class Insecta; order Hemiptera; family Aphididae; genus Pentalonia; species Pentalonia nigronervosa. The sequence goes on from JACXSJ010003305.1 coordinate 18,514, forward strand.
AAAACACTATAAAGTCTAAAAAAAATCTATAAACAAATTCGATAAATTTATGAACAATAATTCATAATAATTAATTATAGTATTTTTTAATTAATTTCTAGAAACAAATCAATAAATTATGAGCCTGTACGTATTACATAAAAGAATGATTGATGCATTTTCAAATAACATTTAACCGGAAGCATATTGCCTGAAACAACAAAACGCTTCCAACAAAAATAGGTGCAATATAAATTTGAGATAACATTTCAGAAAATAGATCAGTAGGGGATATTCAACTTTTTTTATGGCTGAATGATGTTGTTATTGCTTGTTAATAATAAATTGCAGTAATAAATGCATATATGTATGTATGTATAACCAGATGTTAAATAGGTACGTGCGTGTTAAATTATATTATATTATGTATATGATTATTTTTTTAATATGTAAAGTGCCAGAAATGTTTATACTTCTCGATATATCGGTAAGTATTTAAATATTATCAAGTATCAATTATTATGCTCAGTACATTTTCAAATAATATACATTATGTTATTTATATTCAATTTATACACATAAAATTGTCATATCTACGAAACTTTTCATATTCATAATTTGTATTTATTAATAAAACCAGGATATTTACTTTTTATGTGTAAATAAAAATGTTTTTTTTTTTAGCAAAAATACAATAAAATAAATAAAAAAAAAAAGATATAAAATTAAGCCTCAATGATCTTGTATTGTGGTCTATAAAATAAAACTCAAGTACCGATATGGTACTGTACATTGATGTTATTAAAAAACAAATTAGTATTCATTCGAATAACACTGTCTAGAGTTCTAGACTTAATACAGTCAAATCCTCAAATCGTTTAGGAACTGTAATTTTGTTTGTTTTCATCCAACAATCATTAATTCCACGAATACTGCTAAAAATATTCTTACTATTCAGCATTTTAAAAATATACTGTTGAGGAACATCGAAACTTTAATAATAAATAAATATTTATCTAAAGCATGCAATTCAGGAAACTTTAATTGTAATAAATAATAATCTTTTAATAAATCAGCAAAGATTTTATTTTTTATTATTCAAAATTTCAAAATAATGTAGGTACCTAATACGTTTAAAAATGTTAAGCAATAAATTATTATTATTAATACATTATTTATTAAAACATCTGGTATCTGAAACATAATAATATTATTCGTGGACAGAATTCATAATAAAATAATATATTTTAGCACCCATAATGTCCATACGTCTACAATGCCATAATCGAACGAATATTGAGTTTTAAATTTCTATATAATGTATTTATACCACTTACTATGGCACTTTGGCTAAATTTATTATGTGGTAAAAGCAAACACATACACTCTTCTTTTTCCTATTTTCTACTTCTAATCATATTTCACTGAAAGAGAAGTCTCTTCAAAGTCTTCTTCTATCGTACACGCCCAGACAGACACAATGACGATAGATTGTGAAGATGATAAAAATAGGCACATTGTATATATTTTTAATGGAATGAACAGTCTTTCATTATTACGACTATTGTCTAATTGGAACTTGGCACACGGCCTGATAACAACTCTGTTGTGACATTTTGTTCACGGTAAGCGAAACTTTCATTAAAAAAATCTTTCTAATTTAATTATACTTATCGGTTAGTTGAAACAAAACAATACGATTTTCTTATTGAAGTCAAATCTTTTACAGGTTTTCAAATAAGTTTGTTTAAAACACTTACCTATTAACAGTCAGCAAAACATATTATACAAGCATACTAATTAAATAATTATGTAAACAATATATATTGTTATATGAGTATTTGATTTATACCTATGTAAAAACAATGAGATACGACTAGAGGATTAGTGGTATCGATTAAAATATTACAATATGGTATGACCATAAATCTTAGCCTAAAACGGAATTGTCTCATTTAATTTGTTAAGCCTTATAGGTACCCGTTGTCCCAACAAACTTTTGCCTGGACGCTAGAGTTCCGTTTTTCCTTTTTAGCAAGATCGTAATCGTTTTAATGAAAAATGTTTGAATCATAATACTATTTAAATGTTTCTTAAACTTAATTTTTTTATATTTTAAAAATAATGTTAAAATATGATAATTTTTATTTAAATATTTTATTGTTAATTTGAAACAGTTGAAACTAAAGAAAGTAATCTACAAGAAGTTTAAAAACCATTTTTTTTTTTTTTTATTAAACTATTATAATATTATGTACATTAGGCACAATGCACTATTATACCAACAAAATTATAAAGTATCCGTTTTGTGCAGTTGTGCGTCGTATGTGTGTCTACAAGGGGAGGAGGGGCTAATATTCAAAATATTAAACACATTTATAATTTTTATAAATACTGTCACCCTAGTCCCTAGATTAAGTTATAATATATAATTAAATGTCGTATTGTATTTAATTATAGACTAGCGCGAGTGTATATAAATGTTCACGTGACACTCGAACCCTGTTTTGCTTTTCAATGATTATTTTATTTTAAGACTTATCTTAATTATGCTCAGCTTAATTTGATTAAAGAAAAAGTACAAGATATATTGTTTATCTTACTTCACGCATTTAGTAATCAAAATTTGGTTAAACTTCAATTATGAGGCGTCTGATTCAAAAGTTTGCTACGGTTACACCGCATTTGTTTGATTCTGACACTATATTTTACTATAACATTTTACTTTTTAATTTGTATTCCTAAACTGTTGGTTACTACCTTCCCCGCGCCTACAAAAAATTATTTAAAACTGTTTGATATTGAATTATCACACTATTTTAGTATTATTATTGTAATACATATCATGAAATTTGTTGATATAATATTATTTTATTTTCTTAAATTTTATTTCATACTTGTTTTTTATTGTTATAACCAGTATTAAAAAAAATGTATGATATATGATTCATATTGGTTTTATGGGTATAAAATATCACGAATAAATAAAAGTGATAGTTAAGTTACTAACGTATAATTGACAAAATAATATTTTATATTTAACATATATGTATACTCATGTATTTTATAGAAAATCTTTTAAAAAATAAATAATTTTTAATATTTATAAAGACATAATTATGAACATAATCTAAAACACTAATTTAAATAGTTTTATAAATATTTATATAATTATATAAATCATAAAATATGTTGTTTAATTATGTTCTAAAAATTATTAAAAATATCTTACTTTGTAAATGCAAATTCTAAATTTAAATATCCATCGGTCGGTTATGATAAGTATAATTTATTGAAGCCTACATTGTCTATTCCTATGACCCTAGTTGGAGGAATTCGACAGAGAAATAAATATCAACCCATCCAATACTTAATTCATAAGATAATGGTACCCGTAGGGCGTCACTAAATTATAGAAAACCCTATAAATATGTTAATTCTAACCCCATATACTTCCAAATACCGAATATACAACTATAATAATACATATAATAATTATAGTTTTTACAGCCATAAATGTTGATAAGATGTTTAATTTATAAAGTTTATTTGCATGACAAATCGCGTGCGATTAAAGTAGATATACAAACACATGTATAATGTACACAGATCAAAGTTAATATTACCTGAAATCTGTATACATTCCACGCTATATATTTTAAAATGCTGTGTGATTATTTTAGTTAGAAAAGTTATAATTAGTTGTTATGTCTTTAAAGTTTCGATAAGCGGAGTAGTGGACAAAATATTTCGGGATACCTCTGTGTCACTCCACTCCGTTCATCATCAAATACATATACAGTTGCACTCGTTAAAAATATAATTTGTATGTTGTAGGTACCTATCATAATTCTCAGAAAAATAGTCTGCTTCGAAATATGGAAAAAAATATACACTATTGTTTAAAATTAGAAAACTTAAAAAATGATAATGAAATAATATTGTGTTTAAAATATTAAAATTGGGTATTACGCTGTAATAGAGTAGATAGGCAATTATTGGTAATATCATTGGGATTATAGGATCAATGATAATTGGTATCTATAATCAATGATACTATTATTAATAGATATCTAAGTCGGTGGTAATCGATGTTAAAATGAGATATTTAAAAATGTTACTTTTATTAATTTGGATAACAATTATTTTTAATTTTATTGACAAAACTAAAAAATTACTATATTTACTTGAATTCTATAAATAAAATGTATTGTTATAGCATTTAAGTATATTTTTTTGTATTTTTCATTTTAGATTCAAAATGCTCATGAGAAAATTTTATTTGTTTTATTATATTTTTTTGCTTATTTAACATAGGCTTTCAGTTTATCGTTTTAAACACGCTAATAGTAAAAAATCTAAAAATTTTACATGCTTAGCTCTATATGTTGTACATTTAACACGAATTGTTTTAGAATATTGTGTCACACAATACTTGTTAATAAGAAAGATTCCTCGTGTTTTTTTAGAGAATTGTTAAAAAAATATATTAAGATGTTTTTTAATTAGCATAAGCAGAATTCCACAAAAATTCAAACTTTTTTATAATGAGTCACTTGTTGGTTGTTTTTTTAAAATTAAAAATAATATTACATTTTTGTATTATACCATATTATTCTGCAGAGCCTAGGTTAGTGTATAGTTTCAAGACGAATTTCCAATATTGTATAGGAACCACTGAACGGACAGATATTTTTTTATTATTGTTATTGATCAGTTATCCGACAGCAGGGGCCATTATCTAAAATTTATTTGTATTTTGAATTTTGTAATAATTTTAGTATTATACGCTATAACCTATAAATCTATTTTAATACTGATTTATGATATATTTTATCTAAAATGGAAGACATTTTCTTTATTAGTTACAAATAAATATATATATATAAAGTATTATAATATATTAATGCATACATAGTGTAGTACTGTATAATGTATAGGTATTAGATATGCATAACCGTACACATAATATTTTAAAAATAAAATAAGTAACACAAAATTTCCTTCTCCGCACGATAGTTTTAATATATTTAGTAGCTATTTAATTTTAACAATGAAAAGGTATGAATGTATTATAATATAATAAGTCAAAATGATAATATATACATTCTATACATAATATTATGCTTTGTATATTAAACAGAATCAAATCAAATGTCAAATAGTATAGATACTTATTATGAATTACTTAATACTATTTTATTGTTAAGCCATTTATCGGGGAACATAATATAACACGCCTTTAAGAACAAAAATTATAGTAGAACAGTATAGGTTATAACTATAATCTATATAGTATATAAATAGGTACTATAATACGTCTATATAGTATTATAGTATATACGATACACACAATAGATCGTTTAATAGATTTTACTTGCAACATAATAGTGTTATGAATAATACAAATAAAATTATGAAAGTTTTTATCGAATTTAAATATCATAGACCTACTACTGTGCAATGCAAAAAGATTGGAATTCGATAATAATAACTATTCATAATTAATGTTAATTATTAAGGTCACGTAAAAAATGTATTAACCTAACTGGTTTAACTCCATTTATCTTTTTTTTATTAGTTAAGAATTAGTTTAAAATTCTTATTTACAGTTTACGCAATAAAGTATCAAAATTGTATTATACTCGAATGTATGAATTGTAAATAAATTAGTTTGTAAACCTTTATTACCAATAATATAATAAGCAATTTATAGTTGATTTTAATCTTTGAAATTATAGTCAATTCGTCTGAAATTAATCGGATACCATAATTCATAAATTTTATTTTACATGGAAGAAAAGAAAGACTTAGGTATACTAACTGAAAGTAACTCGTTACTATTGTCGAGTCAAACAAAATTATGAAGTGTTCATATATAAATGCTATAACTAAATATTAATTAGGTGAACCACTCAGAGCCAGTTTAGTCAAACCATAATTTTATATATTTCAGCGAACGCTTAGCACCAGTTTAAATAAAATAGGTACCAATCTGTATATTGAAATAACATAATGTATTCAAAAAAATAACACCGCCGTTTCACCGCGTGTCTGCTGTCAGGTGGAACAAAGAATTGATTTGACTTTATCATTTGTTACAGAACTTTCATGAATCACAAGCGAATAAAAAAATTAATTCGATGTTATGATTTCGAATAATTGGTAGGAACTTCTATTATAGAATAATAAAGTATAAGTCAATTCAAATTTAATCAAGCGCTGTGCCTTAATCATTATACAGTTAAAAATATTGCCTCGATTGACGATTGTAATGTATAACAATAAAATAATAAAATAAGTCTAAAACATTTATTTTTGAGATGTATTTAGACGGATGTTGTGAAAAAATCGTTTTCCGCACTGATTTATTAGCGACTACGTAGCAATAATGCATAATATAATATATTTAATATTGTATCAACAGCTTCGAAGAGTGAACGTGTCAGCAGATAAACAACACGTCCGTTTAAGTAGGTCTGTGTTGCTAAAATTTTTTATTCATAACTTTATTTGTCTTATGAAGATTGGTTTATGGAGATAATTAGGTAGGAGTCGTAGATTTTAGACTTTAATATATATGTGTTTGTGTGTTTGTAACACACGGGGTAAGTATATCCAAAGTTTTCGGCATAGCGTCGTCCCCACGGGTCTCTCAACGGCTATCTTCAAATTATCACATTCCATACATATTGTATTAAATAGAAAGTTACAGAACACACAAACACTCAAACACACTGATTATACTGACATCGCACACACAACACTTGCACTACGTGCTCCCATATCAATTATATCTGTTTACATATTAAATTAATTTTTGAACATTAAACTACATAATAATATTAAGCTTAAAAATTATTTATCCGCCATGATAAATGACTAAAATGTCAATCTCGTACGACATTTTACCTGTATACTGACAGTCATATGTGTCATCGTCAGTTGTCACCCTTGTATAAGCGGTGATAAATCCTCTCAATAAAATTGATTTAATTTTTTGAAACCAAAAGTATAATATATTCATATATTCAATAGGTATAAAACGATGTTTGGCCAAGGTCACTCGATAAATTTATTGTGCGAAGACTAAAGGCAAAATTGGGTATTATACCATTTAAATATAATATAATACTGCAACACATGCGCACGCATACATTATTTCGATTAGACATTATTACGATTATATATAAGTAATAGGAACCTATTAACATTACACTATACATTGTTTTGGGTAGGTAGGTACTTAACTTTTAAATTGAATAGGTTGAATTTCGCAAGACTATTTAAAGCACCTTATTTAGGTACTACATTTTTTACTGTCAAGATTTTTGTACAATCAAAATTAAAAATTAAAATAATTTATAGTCATTCATATAGTTAAAAATACATTATTTACTCAAGTAATTTTATTGGATAAAGGTCAGATAAAATGTATTTTACTATATCGTTATTCATTATTAATTATATTACGAGGTGTGGCAATTAAGTAACGAGAATTTATTTTTAGTTCCTATAGTGGTAACAATGACATCTTGAAAATTTGTTGACGTTAAGTTCGCGAGCTTATACACAACTTAGTCAAGTTTGATAGTGATAGGTGTAATATTTTGTGCTCTGCGATTTTTCAAAGTTAGTAGTGAAGGGTCGTGACGTAAAAAATGTGTAACGTGAAAAACGAGCAGCGAATTGTCATTAAGTTTTTAGTGAAATCTGGCGAAAAATCGGCCGAAATTTTTCGTAAATTGCAACATGTGTTCAATATTGACTGCTTATCAAAACCACGTGTTTACGAATGGGCCAAACGTTTTGCATCAGGCCGAGAATCAACGCAAGATGACGCAAGGTCAGGTGCCCCTAAAATCGT
>JACXSJ010003306.1:0-26227 GCA_014851325.1 Pentalonia nigronervosa
TTATTTAAATTTGAATATTATTAAGTATATTGTTTAATATTTATAAAAATTCAATGATTATTGGCAATTGTGTAGTTTTATACTTTTTGATAAATTTATAACACACGATTTCGAATAATTTGCTATTGATAAATATGTCTGATACTTCGATTATTTTGATAATTGAAATATAATAATCGTAAATGTATGATCCCATCACCACCTGTAACTGAGAGCTACCTAATGAGGTATAGGTAGTAGGTACAATGGTACTTTATACACCATATTATATTTATATTACTTATTGTGCAGTAATTAGATACTACTACTGTAGTATACGGGCAGGAAAAGTAAAATTAAGATAAGAATGGCATTCGATTATTTTTACTACTAATTTTGATCATTCGAATAATTTTATTCGATTATTTTATTATTCAAATGATTTTTAAAATAATAGAAATGATTCGATTATTCAAATAATCGAATGATTCGATTATTTCATTCGATTATTCCCATCACTACTATTAGTGCATGGTAATTACTATAACGTACACAGTACACACGCATATCAGCATTTGCATTATATAATATTACACACGGACGACATACTACTTCATACTGGTTTCATACTTCGCTAATAGCTACTTGGTAAGAATAAGTATTAAAATATTTAAATATTACCATAAAGACTTTAGTTTTTGATAATAGCAATATTTTATAATTAATGTTGTGATATTTTGTATTTTTTTATTTGTTTACATTATATCTATAATATAGTATTATATTATAATTATAGCTTATATACCTATTAATAATATCATATATTGTAGAAAACATTAAAGGTATAATACTACTCTATTTATATTTTATATGATTACTCTGGTAGTTTGTTATTTTCTTTGAATTATATCACATTTCTAATAACCACGAATGGGTTGAAGATGGTACTAAAAAATAATGTCAACACGAAAAATTAACAGAAAATGAAATTAGATCAAAATTATGATTAAATCAAGATAGTGAGTCATACTATGCTTTGAAGAAAATCATTATGTCAAAAGATTTACTAAAGGATTTGGAACATGCAAAGAACTTCGTGCACACTGGTCGATTAGAGTCATACCATAACTTACGTTTAAAATATATGCCAAAAAGAATCCATTTAAAGTATAAAGGTATGCACATGAGAAGTATGATTGCCATTTTAGACCATAATCATAATATAAATAAAAAAGAATTGGGTGACAAAATGGTATATTCAAAACCTGCTTGACGATATGTTTTAAAAACCAAATATGAACCTAGTAACGACGAGTGGCGTCATACAGTTATGTCAGAAATAAAAAAAAAAAGAAAGAAATAACACCGACAATAACAGAATTTGAGACTATACCAATACCTCAAATAATAGCACCTCAACCAAAACCAAACTATGAAGATTTGATGAAAACAAAATATTCAAGATTTTCTCGTAAATAATTTAGTTTTTTTAAAAATAAGATAATTTTTTGTTTTTGATATACCTACCTACTATATCATATTATAAAGGTATGTAAAAAATAATTTTTAAGTTTCGAAATAATAATAGAAAATAAAATATGTAAGTAAAATTTATTTTTTATTATTAATTAAGCATCGGCAACTGGGGCCATTTTTTGTCATGACGTATTATTTGATAAATGAAGAATAAAATATATAAAACAGCATAAAAATCTCGATATAATATAATATATATATATATATATATATATAATGTATCTTGAGTAGTTGAGTGTAAATACGCGTAACAATAAACGTATTATTTGTTAAAGTGTTTTTTAGATAAATATTATTTGAAATTGATTATTGTGTAGGTACTACTGGGTAGTGCCGCGTGCCCGTAAGTAATACACGTATTATAAAAGCGTAGTGGTTGACGGGCGGCGCACCAGTGACGTCACACGTAAAACAAAACTGATGAATTTACGCGGAACCCATGGTTGGATAAAATTTTTGAGACTACCGACATTTTTTATTTTTCACGCACTATTTGATTTCGTTATAATAAATTTTTTTTTTTTTTATAGTCTTTTAAATAAGTAGACTTGCGCATGCGCAATTATCATCGTGAGGCACGATTATAATTGCCTATGAGTACTAAAAATAGATGCGGTATACTGGTATTATGGTCGGCCCGCAGTTCAACGTAAAAACACATCATCAGTTGTTATTGTTACGGCCGGGAGCTGGGACAATCCTAATTAGAACCGTTGTAAATTCCAATATCAATTTATATTTCTCATTTCTGTCTTGTTTGGACCGTCGGTTTCGTCGCTTGCATTAGACGTCTTCGTTTATATTTGTGTACGAGTGCTGGAATCATGAATCCAGTGACAGACGTGGTATATAATCATGTTGTGGGAAACGCCGTTTCGACGTTGGAAGTCTAATAGTAAAAATGATTTACTAAAAGTAGGTAAGCCTGTTCCGATTCTGTCAGCTTTGGCTCCTGACAAAAAACTAAGTAAGGTATTCTGTAGGGCATTTAATCCAAATTTATATCAACAACACTCTTGGTTATGTGGAAGTCATTATATACAAAAATTGTTTTGTTGGCCATGTTTGTTATTAGGTCAAATTAAGTCTGCGTGGAATACTGTTGGGTATTATGTTTTAAAAAATCTGTATTCATAATCATTTAGGATTAAAAAAACTTAAAAAAATTGTTTTATTATACTAGATATTGTTAATCATCATGGTAATTTGTTTAAAAAATAATATAATGAAAATGTGAGATTGAATCGTTTATTTATGGAGCACTTAATTGATTTGATTTTATTTTTGGGAAAACAAGAGTTGGCATTTTGTGGTCATGATGAAAGCAGTGATTCATTAAATAAAGGGAATTTTAGAGAGTTGTTTGATATGCATATTATTAGATGTTCTCAAGAAATACAAAATCATTATAAGAGTATAAAAAACACATTTTCAGGTTTATCCAAGTCCATACAAAATGATTTAATTTCGTGTATTTCTGAATATTTAATAAACCAAATAAAAAATGAAATCAGGCAATGTAAATTTTATTCTATTCAAATTGATGATACTACAGATATTAGTAAAAAAACACAATGTTCAATAATAATTAGATATGTTACAGATAAATCTAAATTAGTTGAGCGTTTCTTGGGTTTATAAAATGTTAATGAAGACCGCACGGCTCAAGGTTTATTTAATTAGGTTAATTCTGTTTTATATGAGTTTGATATAGAAAATAAATTAGTTGAGCAATGTTATGATGGGGCATGTGTAATGTCTGGTCATTTAACAGGTTTACAGGCTAGACTTAAGGAAGTTGCACCTAATACTTTATTTACACATTGCCTAGCTCACAGATTAAATTTGGTATTGCAACATGGTTGTAGTACAAATGCTAAATGTCGTATATTTTTTGCTAATCTCACCGGTGTTGCTGCTTATTTTCACAATTCCGCCTCATGTACTAATTTTATAGATAATATTGTAGGGAAAAGAATTCCTCAATTTGTTTAAACTAGATGGTCCTCACGGTCAAAAATTTTAAATACAATAGTTAATGAGTGGTCTGGGTTTATAAATGTTTTTGATTTTATTAGCAAAGATCCAAAATCGTCATCTGAATCTATTTGTGGTGCTATTAGTCATTTAAAAAATGTGAAAACTTTTGAATTTATTTTTTTAGCACTAATATTTAGTAATATATTCATATTTACTGACAATTTATTTAACATACTCCAAAATAAATCATTTGATGTAGAATTTTGCTTGAGAAAAATAAATATAACATATGATCTTATAAATAAAAAAAAAATGAGCCTGAATTTTTAAAGTTCAAGCGGTTACTCTTACAAAACCTTAAAAATCTATAAGAAATGAGACTAATAATCAATCAAATTTTAAAATGTTATTTTATGAAATAATTGATAATATTCTAATGCAATTAAATATCAGATTTCAAGATACAAATAAATTATTTTTTTTTTTACAGTTAGCTGATGTAACTAAATTTAAAGAATATTCTTGTAAATTTCCTGAAAATGCTTTAAATAATTTGAAATCAACTTATTATAATATATTTTATAATATAAATACATTAAAAGTTGAATTAGAAGTTTTGTATAGTGATATAAAATATCAAAATATATTACACATTTATGACATGGTTAAAATTATTGAACAAGATGCATTGAAAGACATTTTACCTGAAGCTTATAAATTATTTATTCTTATTTTAACCATACCATCAACTAGTGTATCAAATGAAAGAAGTTTCTCTGGCCTCAAAAGAATTAAAACCTGTTGTCGAAATAGTATTTCACAAGTTCATTTAAGTTCTTTTTCAATACTATCAATTGAAAAGTCCTTGATTCATCAACTTAAAGAAACTAAATCATTTTACAATGATATTATACACATATATGCTAGTCAAAAAGATAGGAGTATTCATTTAACATACAAAACAATAGTTTAATTTAGTTTTATTTAATTAATAGTTTTACTTATAACTATATAGGCATACTTAAAAAGTTCTTTTTATGACTAGACATACCTAATTAAAAGGTCCTTTTCAGTACTACCAAATTTAAAAATGCTGTTTCTTATCTATTACTTATTATATTATTTACTATACAAAATAAGTATATTATTAGTATATATATAATTATAATTATTTTTATGTTTTTAAATTCAATTTATTTTGAAGTCTAATTTTTGTTATGAAGGGGGGGGGGGTTGATACATAGGTTGCCTCACCAAAAAAATACCACTAGAACCGCCACTGCTAAAATTATTATAATTGAATCTATATATATATATATATATAGTACAAGGTTCTTACAGAATGAAAAATTAAGAAAATTGGAAAATTTGAATATTCTATGTCTTACCAGTGACGTTATCTATATATTTATTTTAACTCTGGAAAAACTGAAAATGTTTTTTCGATGGGATTTATGTATAAACTTTACCAGTTATTCATAGATTAACATTTTTTTATAAAATAAATACTTGCTCAAAGTCATCAAATTTATGAAAATGTGTGAAAGTTCTCAAGTTAACAACGGATATGCGAGTGATGTCACTAAATGACAACTCAGCGGAAGTATTTCCAAAGGCACTATTGGACATTGGGAATGGAAAAATTACAGTTGACACTTCCACTAGCTTCATTCATTTTCCACCAAATTTTTGTCAATTCACTATAATCCTATGATTATAGGAAAGTTTAAAGGAGAGGATGTGCTGATTCCAAGAGTCCAGTTTCTGGTCCGTCTTGTATTTGCCATGACAATCAATAAGTTACAAGGTCAATCAGAAGTATGTAGATTACCTTGAATTACTATGTTTTTTACATGGATAGTTGTACGTAGCGTGTTCGAGAATCGAAAAGCCATCAGTGCTATTTGTTTTCTCTCCAGAAAGAAAGACAAAAAATATTGTACATTATAAACCAATGCAATACATTTTCGTCGAAATTATTTAATTGCCATTTTATTTCATTTATTAATACTAGATATAAGATTTGGTCTCATTTTCTTCATTAGTATAGCCTTGCGAAGCCTGGTTGCACAGCTGCACCAAAGTAGGTATTATATGTTTAAATTTAATAAAATTGTAATCATTTAAAAGGTGCTATTTTTTACGCATAATGAAGTAACCTAATTCTGAATGCACTCACTTATGCATCTCATTGGGTCCACAATCCATCACAGGTGGATTGCCTATCTGATAATTTATTGTTCGCATATTGTCCTCGATCCGATTAAGTGGATTGCCTACATAGGTAGCTTAGATGCATGTAAATCAATCAAGGTCAATCTTAACTTAATATTTGACTCGAGCAACACTGGACAGGAAAACTAGTTACAAATAATATCCATTTTTATTTTTGTCAAACCATCTTTAGTTAATAATATATATTATTCAATAGTAGAGGCCTAACAATGATTCAACGAATAATATATTTAAAAATTATTAATACCTAGGTAACTAATATTTGAGGAGTTTACTTTCAAGTTTTTTTCTTATATTCATTTAAGTACTCAGTAAGATGTGTTAAATTTTTAATATTTTATCTACAATGTAATTTTTTTCTTACTTTGCCCTCGAAAATCGCGAATTGTGCACCGTAATCAAGTTCCTACTTCCTACTTTGCTCGTAACATATATAATATATATAATACTATAATACTATAATTATTTATTAGAGTGGGATTAAAATATTTAAATCAAACATAAAAAAGAAATAAAATTAATATTAGTTATAGGTTTAGAACACGTAGATAAGAATTAATTAGATGATGAAATATGAAAACTTGTTTGAAAATCCTTGAGATGTGCAAAAAAAACATCAATATTATACTCTGCCTCTTTAATTATTCTTCATTTTAAAATCTTTATATTGCTGACATAAAAATATTAAGTTGCAGTATGCGTGTTAAGTCTCCATCTGAAAAAAATAGATAGGTATTATTACAATCTTTTTCAAGTCGTTTAGTAACTCGAGGAGAGTTTCTGAGGCTATCACATAATATCCCTAAATGTTCCACTATCTATGTCCTTTACACGTCTCCGATTTTCTTCCATAAGTTTTACTTAGACGCATAATTCAAACATAGATTTTTAGAATTTCATCTGCACGTGACAAGAATTCAACCTAGGTTAAAAACCATAAAAGCCTCTAGTGCACTCACATTCGGCTCAATGCTGGTCTAACAGGAAGGGGTGGACCCTCACATGACCTTTTTTACAATATTTTTAAAAATATAAATTTTACATTTAATGAACAAATAGTGCATGTTAAAAAATCAGTCACCTTCCCCTCGTGACAACATCATTTGACCACTACTGATATTCGACCAACCTGAGAATATGGCAGTGTTCCTTGAGATGTTAATTCCACCTGTTTCATCTGTTATGTCGGAGACATATATCTATGTCTATCTTTTTTCTCAAATCTCTTTCTATACAAATTTAACTCTCCTGCCGATTGCACTTATTTTTATTATTAATTTCAAAGTTTCGTTACATCATACTTACTTGCTAGATATAGTAAACATTAAATAAGTAAATAAGACAGATAATTGAAACATATTCATAAGTAGTATAAAGTCAATATAAGACACGGATAAATCTAGTTATTGACGCATAACTTGAAAGTATATTGCACTTGACGTCAATACCTAAAATCAGATTGTATGTACATACGTTTTATGATGTGGAAAACAACAAACACTTTAATATATTTTTAACAATTTAATTATCATAATAAAATGAAAAAAATATCATAATTACATAATTGGAAAAGTTTAAAATGGGAAGTTGGATTTGGTAAACATTTGTAATATTTTAATATTTGGTAAGTCAATATGCTTTAAAGTTCAACCCGCAGCATACAATTTTTTTGACAATTTTATTATAAACATGATTATTATTAATTTAAATTATTTTTTATTTATGTTAACTTACTAAGAAATATATTTAACAATTTTAAGTTTAAACCTGTTTAAGTAACTGAATATTCAAATATTTATGTACCCGGAACGTCTATACTTACTAAGAATTTATAAATTAATTTTTGCAAACATATTTTATGATTTTTGTAAAATCATAGTATAGTTAATACAAATAATGATTAACAATATTATGTTTGTTAATAAATTATATTGATAGTTTACGATACTTAATCGATAGTTAAGGACGAAACTATCTGATGTGTTTTAATATATTATGCCTAAATAGGTGTTATATTTATACTAACCAATCCTCGTTAGGTTAGTTTTAAACTGGTTTATTTTAAAGCAAAAATATTTACGTCACGTTTAGTATCCAATTTAAAAATAATTACGTAAATCTGAAGTATTTTAATATATACATGAATACATAGGTATTATATATTTATTATATTATATAATGTACTCGCCAATCATCTTTAGATTTTCAATTGGTTTGTTTTTAACGAAAATATTTATTCGACGTTTAGTATTAATTTCGGAAATATCAATGTGAATCTTATTATTATAAATCAACCGAATGGTCTAAACTCACTATTATATGCTAGAGCACAGACATCGTATATATTTACTATTACAATTTTTGTATTACTAATCCGTTCATAAGAATAAAAAGTAGTGTTGTTATTGCGCGTATGTTCGTCTTGCTTTTAATTTTCGTTACCAAATTAGTGTCTGTACAATAAACGGCCGAATAAAATGCTTGTAACATTGTAAGTTTTTATTATTATTAAATTAAAAGAAAATTATACTGCCATTTACTTAAAAACTAACCAGTTTTGTGATGTATTGCATGTAATGTAAGCATTATAATTTATAATTTGAATGTGTAAATTTTATTTATACATTAAAGTTCCTAGGTACTCGTATGTTAAATTGTGTGGCATTTTTCGATCACCCATAATTATTATTTTCAGATTCAAGGCGCCCAAAGTACTTAATTTTAGTATATGTGATCCATCGTTACTGTTATTATGGATCTTTAATGACTAATTTTTGTTTTGTTTTATTTAATTAAAAAAAATTTAATTTTACCGTCTAATATAACAAATATTTTAATGGATTAACTTTACATTTTTTGACTCTAATAAACTGAATAATTTTAACTTTAACATATCAATGTAGAATACTCAAATATAATTTATTTATATTCTCAATAAAATATATATTGTTCCTAGTTGCACATAAATAATTACATAATATAGTTATTATTAGTTTATAATATTATTTTACAATTTATTTTCAAAAGTACGTGTAGTACTGTAGCACAACCATAATACAGTAAAATTAAATAATACAATATACATAAGTATATTGGTAGATTAAGTAGGGGTAGATAATTTCTACTGTAGGCAGTTTATCTCTCCAAGTATCATTTTTTTTTGCATTTATGTTGATATTGTTTTTTTTTTCTGACCACAATCAAAACATAGTAGTCTTGTTCGAGTAGGACTGGTAATACTGACCGCCATCGTTTCATTCATTGTGGTATACGACCATCAGGAATACTCGGAGGACAGCTATGGCAGTAAAATCTCCAGCCAGGAATTCGGATTTCTACCGTCGAGCATTTCGGGAGCGGGCTCATTGAACAAGGTCGGAAACGCGTCCTACGTCGAATCACTCACACAGTTGGAAGTGTAATAACTAGCATATTTTTAATTGCAATTACCGACCGTTAAAAACTCACTCTGAAACGATATTGATTGTTTTTCTTTAGATTTTATTCAAAACGTTTCCTAGTGGTACTAATAATACTGGCGGCCATAGTTTCGTTCATAGTCTTATATCCAAAATCACATACCACTGATTATAAAATCGATGATCCGGAATTCCAGGTGCCATTGTCGAGTATGCCGACGGGCTTGTACAATAAAGTTGGAATCGTCTCGAACGGTGGGCCGTGCTCACAAATCGGAGTGTAATTATATAGTTATAAAATTATTTAATTACAATTTCACTATAATAACACAAATAATGCCGAAACTTCAATTTTTTAGTATATATTTCTTGCTTATTTATTTTCTACTATTATGATTTTTAAAAATAAACATACATTGTTCATACTTGATTTGTACGATTTCAATTATTTTTGCAAAAGGGATGTTATGTCAAAGGGTGGAAATGCCGTAGATGCCGCTATAGTTACAATGTTATGTGATGGTGTTTTGTGTCCAGAATACTTGGGAATTGGTGGAGGTTTTTTAATGAGCATCTATGACGCAAAAACCAAAAAAGTAATCACGATCAACGCACGTGAAACAGCTCCAGCTGCAGCAAGTACTTCAATGTTTGTAAATAAACCCAACGAATCAATGTACGGTACGTACTAAAACCCGAAAGTCGGATTGACCTGATTTGCAAACTCTTAAATCGAGTAAATATGAAAAATGGTAGTTAATACATTTTTTACGTAAAAATGTAATTTAAATTAGGTTGATTAAAATAAAAATTTGAAGGCTTGTAATCATAAATAAGAAAGGTGGGAAAGTGGATGGACAACAAAATTCTAATTTCAGACACTCATAAATAATAATTGTGGATTTATTCTACACTTTTTTTAATCCCACTAACAACAGCTTATAATAGGATGCTTTGAGTTTTTTGACAGTTCAAAAATTATTTATCGAGAATAATTGAAAAAAACTTATGATTTTGAAAACTACTGGGCATTTTTTCTTTTGACCTCCATAAGTACCAACTAGATCCACTTTTCTATCAGAAAAAATGCCGAAGTAGAAAATCAAAGCATTTTTACTGCCCCAAAAGGTGATGACAGACACACAAAAAAATGATACATTATTGTAAAAACCAATACATCTATTGCTCCGCTCAGAATTTAAAATAGTAAAAATACTATAATATATTAATATTAATTTTATTTTATTTACGAGCTCATTTTTTTTCGTAAGCTCAAAGTCGAAGATAGTAGGACAAAATATATTTTAAAAGTATTTAAATTAATTTGGATATCTATGCACATAAAAATGGATGTTTATCTGTCTGTTTGTTAGCTAAAGACTCAAACACTATTGGACCATTTTAAATAAAAGTTATACCAATACATTTCTTGGACTTTAGGTGTTTATAGCGTATTTTTTTCATAAAAAATAAAAATATTGTTTATTTTTATGATTGACATTAGTTATATTATATTCTACTACTATTACGATTAGTAGAAATATTGCATATACATTTTTTTAGAAATATATTTATAAAATAAAAAAATCTTTGTCTCGGGCAACACCGGGCAGGACAGCAAGTCATTACCTTTATGAAATTAACTTGTAGTTAAATATCAAAGTAAACAAAAGTAACTTGTTATGATGAAAAATATTAACAAAAACTAATTATTTCTTGTGTATACACTACATTTTAAATGTACTACTAAAAATATGCGTAATATCGCAGAACAATGTGCCTTATAAATACCGATGATGTAAATGTATGTACAAATATTTGTGAATTAGTATAAGGAACTAGACAATTTTTACAAAAAAAAATATATATTTTTATTGTTCAAATTAACAAAATGGTAGGAGGATTGGCAATTGCGGTTCCAGGTGCGCTCAAAGGCTACTCGGCTATATATAACTTATACGGTGGTGGTGTTCCATGGGAATCGTTATTCAAGCCAGCTATACAATTATGTGAAAACGGCATAGATATCAGCGAACGTCTAGAGATAAACATGAAAAATAACAAAGACATGATAAAAAATGACCCATCGCTAAGGTACAATTAAAAATTACATAGGTACGTTTCTTTGTTTTGTATGTATGTGCATTCATATCATGCAACAGTTGTGCGTACTTATAATATATTATTATACCTAGATCATAATTTACATGTATATAGGCACAAATAATTCGGGTTAATAATTTTTATAAATAAATATTTGTATTGAATTATTTTAAACGAACGGAGAAATGTTATAGCTTAATGAAGTTCGGTTTTATTTTTAGAGAATTATTTTACGACGAGGAATCCAGTCGAGTGAAGAGTTGTGGAAAAAAGTACAAGTTACCTAAATTAGCGGAGACACTGAGAATAATAGCGAAAGAAGGCGTGGATGCCATCTATAATGGTTCGTTAACGTTTAAAATATTAGAAGATTTAAAAAAAGTAAAAAGTATTATCACCAAAGAAGATTTAGCCAATTACGAGTGAGTTAAGTGCTTATTCAGTGCATTGATTTCTGAGATTTATTAATTTATAGTATTAAAGTTAAATATTTAGTTTTTAAAATGTTGTGCACGAAATATTAAAGTTTTTAATTTTGAATTAGTATTAACATTAAAACACGATTACAAAAATAAATTTCATGTTATCAGTGTTGAAATCGAAGAATCTTTTCCCGTCAACTTGAAAAGTGGACATACAATACATACGGGACCACCACCTAGTTCTGGTATAATATTAGCTTACATACTCCGTTTGTTAGACGGCTTGTTACCAGCACCAAACGCAGGCCTGGACGCTCATCGATTTGTGGAGGCTTTCAAATTTGGTTACGGTGAGAGAACCCACTTAGGAGACCATACATTTGTAGACGTGTCTCAGGTATGTGATGGTGTGTGATCATAACACATCGGAGTGTATATTCTAACGTAATACAAAATGTATTTGAATATACGTATACATTTTTTAGATTTACGATAAAGTAAAATCGGATCGTTACATAGATAGCATACGAAGTAAGATATCCGATACTTTTACCTCGTCAGATCCAAAATACTACGGCGCTGACTTCCATATGCCAGAGAATCACGGGACTGCTAATATAGTCGTAACGGATTCAATGGGAAACACTGTCGTGTGTACTAGTACATTAAACACATTGTGAGTATTGATATATTTTTTTGTCAAAACGTTTCATTGATCCGCGCAGCTTGCAAATTATAGTAATGCATTAAGTTTGTGTTTCGTTGTTTAGTTTTGGATGTGGATTCATGTCTCCTAGCACTGGTATCATTTTTAATAACCAAATGAACGATTTTTCATCTCCGGAAGTTGTAAACAATTATGGGATCCCGTCTTCGCCTGCCAATTTTATAGAACCAGGCAAACGACCAATGTCTTCGATGTGCCCAACTATAATTACTGACAAAAATAGTGATCTTGTCCTTGCTGTAGGAGGCGCTGGTGGATCAAAAATCACTCTCACTATTGCCTACGTATGGTTTATCTTACTTCTATCAAAACATTATACAATTTTTAAAGTTTAAGATAATGTTAGGTATATTTTTCGGACGGGACACTTTTCGGCCAAAATGAACCTTTCCCTTTTTGGATATTCTGGAATGTTCGTTTTTGGTCAGTAAACTTTTTTGGTTACCATTTTAAAATATTAATAATATTAATAAACACCTACGAAGAATATTTTTAAATTACAATGAAATAAATATCGTCGTTATTTTTCATTTAAATATCTAATTTCTTCTAAATTTGAACTTAAAATGTCTATAAAAAATTATTTTTTAAAATATTTTTTTTGATTTTTTGGTCAAAATATTAAATACTTTCGAAAAACCTTGTTTTAAATTTTCAATTCTTAGCTATAAAAACTAAACATTTTATAAATTTATAACTATAAAACAATTTGCAAAGTTCGATGATGAATTTCAGTTAAAATTTGAAATTTAAAAGCTTATAAAAAAAATTGTCCCTATGTATTTTTATTAATTTTAATCTTCTATTTTAATAACTTATGAGAAATATTGTTTTAAATTTTTAAGAAATTTGACGAAACGAAAATTTTTTTATTGATATTTAAAAAAAATATAAAAAAAACAAAAATTTTTTAGGCCTACAATTGACTTAAAAATTGTCAAAATATTTTTTAACTTTTTTGGTGTATAGAAAATGGAAATCTAAATATTTGATAAAATTTCCAAATATCTACGGTAATTTTTTTTGAATTACATCAAAATAAGAAAACCATTCCTAGAGAAAATGGATAAATACCCAATGTTTAATTTCAAACGCTTATAAAAAATTAGTTTGACTTTTCAATAAACTTTTTCTTTTTGTAGAAAGATAGAAACCTTATAAAGAATCTTGTGTTGAATTTTTAAATTTTAGATTTAAATAGAAAATTTTTTATGAATTTCCTAATTAAAAAAAAAAAATCAAATTTTCGTAATTTTACGTATTTTGTTGACATTTTAACTTTAGACGCTTATTAAAAACTTACGCTTAACTTTTTTTTTAATTTCAACCTACAAAAAGTCATAAAGAATTTTGTATTAAATTTTCAAGTTTTTTGATTGATTGAAACATTTTTTATTAATTATGCCTATAAACAACTCAAAAAAATTTAAAATCTATTAAACATTTTACTGTGAATAGAAATTATTTATGTAAGCATTATGTAAAAATTTCATATATCTACTGTGATTATTTTTGGTGTTACATTAAAAACAAAATCGATTTTGTCAAAAGTTAACTTCGCGTAAAAATTCCCGTTTTTCTCTTAATTTTATTGTTATTTTTCTTGATGCGTTTAAAAACGAGATTAGGAATTTTTTATTTTTGACCCCTAAAGTACCAACTAGTTTCATTTTCCTATCGGAAATGATGCTGCTGAAGAAAATCGGAATATTTTTACTACCTTAAAACGTGATGACAGTCACAAAAAAAAAAAAAAAATAAATAAATAAAAAAAACACACAACATTGTAATATCAATACATTCATCGCTCCGCTCAGAATTTAAAACAGGAAGTGTCGATATTCCAAAATTCCTAAAAGATAAAAAAGTTCTGAGTCGTCTGGTTAAAATTATACCAATATAACGAAATATAAGAGAGTAATTATTACACGAATGGAGTTCATTAAACGCATATGCTACAATTATAAAAAAAATTAAATATCCATATAATTTTGTTTTTTTTTTTATGTAAATTGATAATATAATGTTCATAATTTTTACTTGACTTAATATATGATTTTAAAATAAATTATACCATATTAATTAATTATACTACTATAATATACAATATTTTTACGTTATTTTCTAATTGAATGTAAGTAGAAACATTTAAATACTTTTTTATTTTATTTTTCAGGTTTCAGCCCTTAGACTATGGTACGATATGACATTGAAAGAAGCTATAGACAAACCTAGGATTTACCACCAACTTGTTCCTATGAAACTTCAATATGAATACGGAACGCCAAAGGTTATTTATAGAAATATATAATACAAGATAATATTTAACAAAACATTTTGACATAATTTAATTATCCGAATATTTAGGACGTCGTTCAAAAACTTAAAGATATTGGTCATCCAGTGACGAGGTTAAAGAATATTGTTTCTGCAGCAACGGCTATTGGAAAATCCACCTCAGGAATGATCGTAGCGATGCCAGATTTCCGGCGACCAGGAAATTCGTGCGGATATTAATACCAAAAAAGTCTTAATAGATACATTTTTTTTTTAAGAAATTATTGTATATTTTGTATATTACATTAACAGTTTAAAAACTATATTAATCTAACGTAGTAGCATCATTATGACATTACTGATTTTGTTTTTGTACAAAAACATTAAAATATAATATTTTAGGTTATTATATTATATAGCCTATATTATAATATAATTATTCATATTGTTCACAAGTCTTGCTAATTTTTTTTATACAAATATATAAATACGTCCAGTCTTAATTTAAAAAAAAAAAAATTAAAATAATACAAATTATTTCTTAACGTTGTAATCATAAATAAATATTAAAGAATTAATTGTTTTAATTAGTTTCTAAAATAATCCCGGTACAAATAAGAATATTAGGTATGTGTATCAAAAAATCGGAAGAAAGATGTAATATTATTTTCTGA
This sequence comes from Pentalonia nigronervosa, assembly GCA_014851325.1. NCBI lineage: Eukaryota > Metazoa > Arthropoda > Insecta > Hemiptera > Aphididae > Pentalonia > Pentalonia nigronervosa. Next base: position 15,353 of record JACXSJ010003306.1, read on the forward strand.
ATTTCTGATGTAGATACCTACATCGTACCATACGTACAGTTGCGATACTATACGTCTATATGTTTTATTTATATTTTCTTTAAAAAAATGTATATTTTAATGTCTTATTGTTTTAAAGAAGGTATGATATTATATTATATTTAGTCTGATTCTATTAGAAGAACGGGAAGTACTCGATTAACTAATATAAAAATATGTTATGTATCTAAGCTGAAATTAAAAATTTTTCAAACATATCATGTATATATTTAATTTCTTTTCTAAACGAGTTTGTGTCAAATCTATATTCAAAGCTTTTCATTTTTTAAAATTATCACGTACTCGCATTTCAATTTTTCAAAAATAATTAGTAAGAATATAAGAATAAGGTATATTTATTACTTCTGAATACGAATTAGTTCTAATGTAGATCTATTGAATTGACTGGTTGTCTTTTAGTTATTATGTTCAACTGAATTATCAATGACTAACATATTATATAAGTCTCTGAATGGAATACAAAGTCATTAGTTAAACATGTTCAGCCAAAGAAGTTATTAAATTACATTGTTCAGTTTGACTAAATTATTTTGTTTTGTAAAACTGCTAGTGTCATACATAGTAACATAATAACTTAGATCATGGTACACGATAGTATTTTAATCGACAAACAAGCACCTTCGATTTTAAATCAGTATCGTTTATCGCTAATCGTTTATAAATTATAACAAAATATTTTTCTCTTATGTATGCAATTATTTAAACGTAGATATAAATATTAATTACACAATGATCAAATTATAGTATCCTTTGATAATAAAGTAGATTGTTCAGATATATATATATTTATATATACATTGGTATAGACATATACGATTATTTGACAAGTACCAACCACCGGGTGAGTTAAATTTGTTTTACATACATTTTGTCTTTCAAATTGTATATCAAATAATTATTAAGTTTAGAAAATAATTTTAGGTTATTATTTCTTTTACAGATGAAAATTGTAATAATCTGGACGTGAATTAGACTATATTATTTAGTATATACAATAAAAATATTGTACAAACTACGTCATATATTTACCAGCATGTATTTTAGGTACGATTATTTGTTTTCTTAATTTTATAATAAAATAAATACTTAAATAGTACTTTAATAGTAAAAATAATACTCAATTAGAAATTATCGGTCTAGTATTCAAAAATAATGGTTCTAAAATTTTAAAACATTTTCTCTCAAATTTAAATGCTAGTATTTTGAACGAACTAAAAAAAAATCTAAGTCGATAAAAATTCAATATAAAAAAAATGTAATTGTAATCTTTATATATATATATATATAACAAAGTAGTGGAGTTAGTTATACCATTTATAATTTAAGAACGTCTGGATTGATTTTGATGGTTTTTGATATGTTAAATTCGTCTCCGTCCCGAATATAATAATAACTATTAAAATATTTCGGATAAATTATATCGGAAAGATTAACCTCAGAGTGTCCTGAGCGACTGATTCATAATCAACGGAGAACGTAATCTATTAGAGCTATCGATTTGAAATTTTTATGGTAGATTAATATTATAATTTTACCGTGTACTAAGAAAGGATTTTCAAAAATTCGCATTTTAAAGAAGTCCTTACGCAAAGATTTTGAGATTCACGATGGAAATCGAAAATTATTTTTGTTTATTAATGATTGCCATTGGTTACAGTTTACAGATTATAATTGTAATGGTAGAAATAAATTATAGAGATTAGTATTTTATTTTGTGTATAAAATATAATTACTATTGGTTAATCGGGTAGATGTGGTAAACTTATGCATCAAATCGTTGTGTTTACGGACTCGAATTAATAAATTATATCATTTGATAGTTGGAATATACATTGTCATTTTTTTTTCACGGACAAAGTAAGATTGCCATTGATTAAAGTTAATACATCTCAATATATAAAAATTAATGTTTGTCTGTATGTCATTTATGCACTCCTACACTATTTATTCAATCGCCATGAAACTTTTGGAAGTTGTTGAGTACACTCCCATGAAGGTATCTGATATAACATCCTATCTTACGTACATATTGTATGCTAAAAATTTTGGGAAGACTGAAAGTGCTATTTTTAATGAAATATATATTATATATATATAATCTCTGTTTGGATTGTCAATGGTTACATATTTTATAACTATTATAATTAGTAGAAATATGGCATAAACATATTTTTACAAATAAATTTATAAAAAAAAAACAAATCTTTGGCATAGGTCACCGTTACGATGTTTTTCGCGTGCCTAATATTCTGATTTCACTTACTTACGCATGTTGCGGGGTTTTCAATCTATCGTAAATGGATTGCCTACCTGATAATATCTGCTCGCATATTTTCCGTGATCCCACGTAGTTAGATTGCCTACCTAGCTAGTTTACTTGCATGTAAATCACTAGAGGTTATATAACTTTATTTTTGGCTCGGGCAACGCCGGGCGGGACAACTAGTTATTAATAAATATGACGAACATTTATATTGAAAAAAAATTCAGCTGTTCTAAACGTTTTTGAGACTGCAATCCCTAATAATGTCACTAAGGCTTTTAACAATCATTTTGTAATTTTAGCATTAAAAAGTTGTTACAAACTACTATGATTATTATTGTATTCAAAAAAAATTTTACAAAATAAAACATTAATGCTAGCTGTTTTAAGTTATGTATAAAAGATTAGTTTGCTATAGCTGTGTTGAAAATCGCTGGTCTTATCTATACTGAATAGCTTATGCTAAATGATGGATTTTTATTTTTTTAAATAAATAATTTAGCTAAATACTTGTCGTATTTTTTATTAATATATCTATTTAAAAATTGTTGTATAAAATATATAACTTTATTAGCATTTATGGTAGGTACAATACTTACATTAAACGGTAAAAAATATATAAACTATAGATGTCGCTTTACTGAGTTATTTTTTGAATCAGATAGAACCTATAATATTAGGCCCGCGTAATACTTATATAACAACGATAAATTCACTTTATTTATCCGTATATTTTATATTAAAATTAAATTAATTTTTAGACATTATACAATAAACACACATTATTATATTTTGAATTATAATTTTCAGAATTCAATCAATCAAGTTGTTTCTTATAGAAAGTGTGGTGATGTTTTGTATTATTGTGTTACTTTCATATCGTTACTTTAGTTTGAGAGATGTCTCCATTGATCCAAATACTCCATTGCCACTGTCTGCCATACCAATGGGTCAGTATTATAATGCGGCTGTCGTTTCCAACGGCGAACCATGTGCAAAAATTGGAACGTAAGAATAATATGATTCAATACATTTAAAAATGTATTTAAGTGACTGATAAACTCGTAGATTTACTATTCATCACATATTACTAAGAAAATTTAATACATTTAAAAATATTGTAAAATTAAATTTACATTTATTCATTTGAAACAGATTAAGACGGAAACATTTTTAACTTACTGTAAACATAATTTATTATTTTACTTTTCTAAGGATTGAATACCAATGGTTATTAGTATACCTTTGCTTTAAAATACATACAAGTCATAAAATCTTAAAGCTAATGAAAATATTTATAATTTTTGAATTCAATATATTTTGTTAAAACGTTTATAAATTGCTTTGATATTTTCTCCATTGGGCGCTTTATGCAACGAAGATTAATTATTGAAGATTTTGTGCGCTTCAGTGTAATTATTTATTTATTTAATAGATGACAATGAGATTGATTAATCATTCAATCAATCTCATTGTGAACAACTATATAAATAAATAATTATACTGAAGTGTACAAAATTTTCAATAATTATATTTTGACATGCATCACTAGTGCCGATTCTTTGCTTTTAAAGTAGAAGTCAGTAATTGTGCGAGTCCTTATACAATACAATAAAAATGCAATCATTTTTAGAGTTTTAATATTTAAAATGTCTCTATTTGATACGTTATTCGTTAATCAAGCACCTAGTATAATTTTACTTCTTTACTTTTAATTTTTTTAAAATATAATATATTATGAAGGGATTGATAGTATTTCAAATTAAATATTTTCAAATATTTAAACTTATTTTGTGTTTCATAAAGTCTGTAGAAAATATTTTATATTTTCGTATTTCAAGTAGTTATTTTAAATACATAAAATACATAATTGAATTTTCCAAATAATTTTAATTCAACTAAATTACATTTTTTCTCTAGCTTGTACAAAACTACTTTTGTAAGTTTTGTGGTTTTCCGTTGGAGAAGAAATAACATTAGAAATTGTTAGACGGAGACAACAAATTCGGGCGTTACCTCTTAAAAATGTTGTACATTTCGTTACTTAAAATGAGCATATTCGATAAAATAAAACGACAAATCATTAATATTTTAGTGTCAACGTCAAACAAAGTGGAGTGTAAACAACTTGCCAAACAATTGATTTTATATACATTTTTTACTTTAGTGACATTCTGAAAAACGGCGGAAATTCAGTAGACGCAGCAATAGGTACATTGTTGTGCGACAGTGTTGTATGCCCGGATTTAACAGGCATCGGTGGAGGTTTCCTAATGACCATATACAACAGAACTACAAACACATCGTTATTTATAAATGCTCGAGAAACTGCTCCAGGTGCCGCTAAGTACACTATGTATGACGACGACCCAACGAAATCGTTAACCGGTATGGAAATACGTCTTATTGAAAGCCTGCAATTGACACAGTTCTCGAACTTTAAAAAAAAAAAAAATAAAGAATAACAAATACCTACCTATTGTAAATGGTTTGGTAAATAAATAAATATTGTGCAGTTGAATGATCATAACGATATTTTCAACGTATGTAGGTACATACTATACATATCATACAGAATGATTCGCCGAGCATGCTCACCCCCGTTTTTCATTAAATAATCAAATTTTTCAAATTCTGATTTCTGAAAGTTTTAAATATACTTGAAGACTATATTTTCAAATACTTGAGATCTTTTGTACTACTTAAGGAGTGCCATGTGGAGATACAAACTTTTATTTTTCAAATGAGAACTCTTCCCTTTTCAACAATAAATTAAGTGGAAAATATTTTTGAAAACTTTGATGTATCAAAATCAAAAAATTCGAACGAATAGTTGTTGAGTTATTTAACAAACATTATGTTCTGAATATAATAGGTCCATGATAATGGGTTTGGAAGATGGAGGCTAATAGGCTATAGACATTTTTAAATGTAATTAATTAATATTAATCTATCGATATTTATAATTTATAAAAATGGTCTAATCATGATAAATACTAGATCCAATATTACATATATTTTATATTTTTGTAATGCCAATTTTAAGGAATATTGTTCTTAGCATAAACATTTTAATAATTACTCGTTCGAATTTTGAATTAAGTACATCAAAAATTAAAAAAAAAAAAAATACACTGAATAACTTAAGTAAAAAAGGAGGTTCTCATTTGGAAAACAGAAGTTTGTATCTCTACAGGACACTGCGTAAGTAGTATGAAAAAATCTCAATAATCTGAAAATATGGCCTTAAAGTATATTTAAAAATTCCAAAATACATAATTTAAAATTATTCATTATTGAATGAAAAAAAATACGGGTGCTCGGTGAATCACCCCGTACATAATATACACGCGCAGGTACATCAGATACATATGTGTATGTTACGGACAATGACGAAAATGATGATATTTAATTTAAAGCCCGGCTAATGTCGAAAATTACCTCGCACAATGCAAACGTACGTAAATTACCGGTAATTTACGTAAGTGGCGACACATAATGGTTAATGTTGTAAACACGGGTATCGTTTTATTATTCACGTCATTTTCCAACTCCTGTTGGACAATGTTGTAAAAACTACACGTTCATTCGAGAATAACATACGGGTCACTGTCAGTTATCTATCCGCACGCGTTAGTATACATTATTTGTATTGACATCATCAATAATCAGCTTAGGACCTGTAAATTAAAGTGCAGAACAAATAAATGCGCTTGTCGATAGGCGGGAATGTCGCGTAATTCAAAATGTCACAACAGCGTGCTTTGCAAAAATAAATAATAAACTACAAATTTAGTATAATAAATTAATGATAATAATAATAAAAAAAAAAAAAATAATACAAATAATTATAACTGTAGTTTGTAAAATTAAATTAATGTGTATTTTCAGTCACATACGCAATTGACCGTCAGTCAATGACCAATAACTTTAACATTCGGTCAAAACTGTTTTATTTTGTAATAATTTATAACAATAAACGATTATCTTGAAAACTGACGTTATTGTCCGGTAGTTTACGAAAATAATTTTGCAACTTGGCCACTAACGTTAATGATAGGTTAACAACATAAATATTCAATTTTCGACATCGACCGTAACATATGCATTTGATCGTTCAACAAAATATATCAAAATATTCTGCTTAATCTTACTGCTGTATACATTTATATTACAATTCACTTTTTATGTACATACAAAATTATAATTTATTTTATTGTTATAACTAATTATTATTTTTTTTATTAAAATTCCTTTGAAGTCGTGTATACAATCAGAATATGAGCGAAATAGTGATAATATTGTTTATTGCAATTTGTATTTTAAAATCGAAATTGCTCATTACTTTACTATGGCACTCGTATAGAATGGTTTTGTATTATTTCAATAGATAATTATTAATATTTAACAGCATTAAAAAATGCTTCACTCGCTGTACATATTTTTTTTGTTTTTAAAACAATAATAACATTTAAATAATTGTAGTAGTATACCTTACGGCAAAAAAAAAATGTATTATGTCATTATAAAAATACTATTTCAGGAGCATTGGCGATCGCGGTCCCTGGTATGATCCGAGGCATTTGGGTATCATATAATTTGTACGGTGGAGGAGTTTCTTGGGCTTCTCTGATCAAACCAACAATACAACTATGCGAAGAAGGAATTGTTGTGAGTAAACGTTTAGGAGCCAATATTAACGCAGCAAGGAATCTTATTTTAAAGACTGAAGGATTGAAGTAAGCTCATTTAAAAATAATTTTTTTTTAAATACAATAAATAGTATGTTTATAACGTCTCTTTGGTCGCACACGATACGGATTTTCTTTGATTGAACGAAGATTTGGAGATAGGCGATACAGTACCTATAGTTCAGCCACTAGATATGAATTACCTCATACAATAAAATAATTTAACTACACGTACCATATTTATAAATACTTAACTAAACTTAATACAGACTATATTACTCACTTACTCTGTATTTATGAAATGGCTTTCCTTCTCGATATCCCTGACTGCCTCCTTCAACACTCGATAAACTACTACTGCCCAGTTTTCAGTGTCTATCATTAAAACTACTTTCTTCACTGCTATCTCATCGTTAAACTATTTACTATATTGTCGACACAGCTATTAAAATACTCGTAAAAACCGTTACAATAGATATAAATGCAATTTTAAAATAAACGTATTTAAATATATTGTTGAGTTTGACGATGTAAATTTTTAGTTTTAATATGTTCATACGTGTAGTATATGAAGATCTGGAGATTTGTTCGTCACATGACAAAATATAATTTTTTTTTCACCAGGAAATATTTTTTCAACAAGAAAACTGGAGATTTAATGAAGCCGGGTGATATTTATACAATGCCAAAACTGTGTCAAACTCTACGAATTATAGCAAACGAAGGTGCAAATTCTATATACGCTGGATCACTAACGCCAAAATTAGCCTATGATATACAAAGTGCGGGGGGAATTATAACGGAAAAAGATTTCACTGATTACACGTGAGTTGATAAAAACATAATATAATTAACATAAAAAAAATTTTAAAATATTCTACACAATATCACGAAATTGTAATTTGTTTTGTTTATATACTATATAGACAATAGACGAAAAATATAGTATATTTAATATATAAATTTAAAAACCAAAAAATCAAATAGAAATAACTATAAAATTAAAATATTTAAAATATTTTCATATTATATGTAGTGTTCTTGTAGAAGAAAGTTTTGAAATAAGTCTTAAGAATGGTTACAAATTATATTCGGGTTTACCAGCTGGCTCAGGTATTATATTAGCATATATTCTTCGAACGTTAGACGGGCTATTACCTACGCCCAATGCAGATTTAGACGCTGTGCGATTAGTAGAAGCTTTCAAATTTGCATATGGTGAAAGAACTCATTTGGGCGACCACATGTTTGTAGACACATCTGAAGTTAGTTCGCATCATGTCCAATGAATAATAACTCAATAAGACTTTACAATGATATAGGTCACGTACGTTTTTAGATTTTAAAAAAAGTCACGTCGGATATGTACATGAAAAGCGTACAAAACAATATGTCTGATCAATACACATCGACAGATCCCAAATTCTATGGAGCCGATACCAGTTGGACCGAAGACCACGGAACAGAAAACATTGCAGTTTTGGATTCATTTGGAAACGCAGTTTCGGTCACGAGTACTATAAACACGGCGTGAGTTTGAGTTATCAAATTATCATTCAACCTATAAATGGTTATTGTTACTTTCAGGCAGCCGTGCACTCAGGATTTCTTTTTTTTTTTTTTTGAGGGGGGCTTACACATTTTTTTACTCTCCCCTACACACAAATACACAATAACACTAGTAAATTTTAATAATATGACTTAGGTATAATAAAAATAAACCGGGGCTCAACATTTTAACCCCAAAACCCTCTCTTCTCTTGGTACGCCATTGCTTTAAAAAATATATATATTTATAATATATTATAATATATTATTAAATAAAACGTAATATAAAGAATATCATTAACCGAAAAAAAGCGAAACAAAATAATTCAAAATCAGTTTGATTAAAAGTTATAATAGTTACGTTAGTAGTTCTTAGAAATATTTATTCCACGTGATTTATTTTTATTTTAGCAATCAGTCCAAAAATTCGTATTATATTTTATATCTGAGCCATTTTTCACATAAGATATTATTTTTAACGATATTTATGATAAACGCAAAATATATAACGTTTTAATTTTAAATAACGATAAACGCAAAAGTTGTAGAACGTTTAAATTATAAATAACGATAAACTCAAAAATTATAAAACGTTTAGATTATAAATAGTATATAACGATTTTTTTTTCAAATGCAAGTCCTGGAGCCCTGGATACTTAAAGCTTAATATTTATCAAATATTCTTTTTGTTTCTTTTATAATACGTATGTATTAAACTATTTCATCCTCAAAACTGTTTTTCAATTTAGATTTAATAAGCGGATATAGGACGGTGTTAAATACAGATATTTATCTAAATATATTTTTTTCACTTTACTATCAATACTTATTTTTACAATGTCTCTACTATAATAGTGTTAAAAACAGTTTGTTACATATTGTTTAAATGTTCACAAAAATATCCTAATCAATGAATATAATTACTTGTATAAATTTTTAAAATGCCATCTGCGCTGTGAATAATATACATTAGTTATTAAGAACCTGGTTTATATGCAAATGCACATTCTTCTACACAAACAATAATAATTTGATAAAAATCCGGGTCTTTTATAATATATACATATAGGTATGAGTGAATATGGCATTTGGCGCAGATGACATGACGTAATTTGTATACAAAATCCCGTATTTCATAGTTGTTAATTTGTAGTTTTCAATTCATGTCGCAATATTATACTAATTTATGTTTCGACCAAAATAATCGACAATAGTGTTTCCTTTTCACGTCTATTTTAAAAGACTATATCAAAATATATAAAAATATAAAATTTCAATGATTTTACTTCTGACTAGTAAAAAAAAATAATATTGATTATTTATTGGAACAAAGACGATAATAAGTATTTTAATAAAAGTATTTGATTTTTAAATATAAATTCAACCAAGACAGTATTTAAAATACTTTTCAAATACTTGGTTTAAAAATTATTCTAAGTACTATAAAAGTATTTAAATACATTGATTCAAATACTTTACAAACTGTTAGTATATACACATAAGAATATATATATATTGAATGCATTATTTTAATTTATTTTTATTGGAATCAAAACAATAATACATACAATTTACATGCATATTAATCGAAAATAATGGCAAAAATAATTAAATTTTTACTAACCGTTATAATATTCTGGAATATTTTTTTGAATAAGCTAAAACCGTTTCAGTGTTTCATTACCTATACGTTTCGAGATTAATTTGCATTAGTCGCTTATTGTTCATTACTTTAGATACAATTTTAATTCTGTGCGCTTCATAAATTAAATGTAAGCGGATTTACACCTTCTTAAACAACATTAAATGTATACAGCGCAGATTTTTAACACGATTATTTGAGCTGTTTTGATTAAGTGCAAAATATAGGAATAAAAAAATTATAGTTTTCCGTGAGCCAGCATTCCCGTGATCCACTTCCCGTGTGAGCTTAAAATGCAAAATTTAAAAATTAGCTTTAAGGTGTACATTTTCAAATATAAGATTACCTATGTATCACATTTTAGAACAATGTCTATGATAGACTATGCTGTAAATCACTTCCATGCGCGCACGCACGCACACACACACAAAGATTTTCTATTATTAATTATCAGGGCTGTGAATTTCATGCACTAAAAAAGTCTTGAATATGAATGCATTTATGCACTAAAAACAAGTGAAATATGCTTTAAAATATGCACTATAAATTATAAAATTTTAAAATATGCAATATGAAAAAAAAATTATACCCATATATGCTGAATGAAAAAATGTTTTATTTAAATAAATATTGTAATTAATAATTATAAAATGACTTAAAAAATGGACTTATAATAATAATAATAAATAATA